>PVJC01001906.1:73963-86356 GCA_004026665.1 Murina feae
GGCAGGGGTCAGGATGGGGACACTAGACAGCACTCTGGTTCCCCCTGAGGCGGACCTTCTCAAAATGGCCTCGTTATGTGTGTGGAGTGAATTCCAGAAATGTCAGGCACACCCATACATCTAGGGGAAGGATGGAGCTGTGAACGGTGCTCGGAGACGAGAGGGGGTGTTGTGGGGTGTGAGGGCACCTGAGCCCTAGCCCTGCACTAGTTCCGGTGTAACATTAGGCAATCAGTGACTAGGCTGCTCTGGGCCTCACTAACCAGAGCAGCTGGACATGCCGTTGCCCTTGGGCTTCCAGCTCTGAGATCTCAATCCTGGATTCTGGTCACCCAGCAATTAGGGTCACCTGTGCCTGGTGGCGGTGGTGGTGGTGGTGGTGGTGGTAGGGCGGGGGGGAGGGGGGGTGTCCCTGAGAGCTGCGTCAGGGCAAAGTGGGAGGGCTAAACCTTTACACTCAAACAGCTGAGAGATCATGAATGCGTGAGTCTCTACCTTCCCCAGGCCTACATTTTCTCATCTGCAAAATGGGCGATGATAGTAACAACCATTTGCCCTGCCTGCTAGCGGGGCTGCTAAGAGCTCCAGGAGGAATAATCCTTTGAGAAGCTGCAGGTTCTCCTGGAGGAGGTGGCACCATCGCTGGTCCCACCAGAAGAGAGGAGTAAGCCAGCCCCTGGCCAGAGGGTGCTCAGAACAGACGGGCCAGGACTCTCTTGAGGAGTTGAGATTTCCAGGAAAGGAGGTCAGAAAGGGGCACAGACAGGGGAGTTCTCAGCTCCTTCTGTGGGGGTCCTGGGGCACAGTGGGTAGTGCCCAGGGGAGGGAGCAGAGGTCTGAGGCCAAGTGGGCAACAGGGCAGCCCAGGTTCCCAGCTCAGGGCACAGGGCTTGGGAGCCCTCCCGACCTCATACGGAGATCACAGGCGTGAGCTGAGCTCAGCCAGACACGGGGTAGGATTTCTAGGCGGGGACACACGTGGGAGGTGTGGGTGGAGGGGATGAGGCTGAGGGTTAAAGGCCCGGAGGCAGAAGGGCTCCTCCGAGGTCTGTGGTCATCAGGAAACCCTAGTCACCTGGATAAGGACTCAAACTGGGAGGCCCTTCACTTGAGCGAGGCTGGAAAACAGGGAGAACTGTGTGTGTGTGTTAGGGTAGAGAGGTGTATGTGAGCAACAGACCCAACACCCAGGTCTGTGGGGCCCTCTGTGAAGCAAACCAGTCTCCTGACAGGCCCTTTAGGAGTGCAAACAGGAGCTGAGGCCACGCACAGACCAGCATCCTGCCCACTTACCGCCGCCCTAACCTGGCTTTCTCAGCATGTCTCCACCCTAGACGGTTTGGCTCATTGGATAGAGCATCAGCCTGTGGACTGAAGGGTCCTGGGTTCGATTCCAGCCAAGGGCACATGCCCAGGTTTCGAGCCTGATCCCCAGTGGGGGACAGCCAATCAATGATTCTCCGTCATCATTGACGTTTCTTTCTCTTTCTGCCTCTCCTTTCCTCTGAAATCAATACAAATATGTTAAATAAATAAAACCTCCCATGGCTCCCCACTTCTTGTCAGGCACTAAGGAACCCTAGGACTGGCCTCTCTCTACCCATCTGTCAGTGGTATATTTCATGACCCCGATAAGTCCCCCCACATCCCTCTGTGTCTGTTCTCCAACCCCTTTCTCCCCTCCCCACACCCAACTACTGAAATTCTATTTTGTCTTCAAGACTCAAATCAAAACCCTCCTCCTTTGGGAAGCCCACCTAGATTTCCCAACCACCGCCCTCTCAGGGAAGATGTCATCCTCCTTCCTTTTCTCCCCCGGGGACAGACCTGCCATATATTCCCGCTGCCTTCGACCAGCGGCTTTGTGTGTCTTACTTTCCTCTGCTAGACTACTAGCTGCCCCCGACCAAGGGAGACCCTGAGCTCTAGTCACCTGGGGGCCCCTTTCCCGGTGCCCAGCACACAGTAGGGCTTGGTAAGCAAGAACAGAACCCTGTGTGGCGTGTCAAACCCCTGCAGAGGCTCATGGACAAAAGTGGTTTCTGAGAGTGTCAGATGTACCTGTGAACACGAGTCATGAACAGACTGAATGAGCAGAATGAATAACCACCCCACCCCACCCCGTCCCCCAGGAGTGACTTGAGGCTCAGCACATTGCTTCTGCTGACTTTGAAAGGCGGCTGAAGCTGGTAAGCTGGTGCTGGCTGCTCAGTTCAGGCCACATGTGGCTGACAGCCAGAGCTGTGGCGTGGCCTCAGAAGGCTGCGGCCTCCTTAGTCTCAGTTTCTCCATCCCGGCTCTATTTGCAAATGTATTCTATCTGTCCCCCAGGTTCACCAGCTCACACTATACTCAGCGTCGGTCCAAGTCTTTGGTTTAAAAATCTCATACGGCGGACTTGTTTCTCCACCCAGGAGCAGGTCAGCATGTTTGTTGACGGTGGCTATGGGCTGGTCCCTATTCGCACGTCATAATCCAGAACCGAACGCTGCCCATGTCACAGATGAGGACTCGGGTCCTGCAGCCTGCTCTCTGAACCCATGTCCTGCTGGGCCCAAAGCTTGTTCCTTCTGCCACCATTCAGGCTCAGACGTGGACTTCTTCTTTGGAGCAAGAATTTACTTGTTCTACCTTGTTTCTCAAAGGATGGCTTTGTGGCGGGATTACATTTGACCTTCAACTTGAGAGCCGCTGCCTTGTGCTTATTGACACTATGGCCGAACCTCTGAGAGGGCTCTTCCTTGGGACCATGTGTCAGTCACTGGCATACGACCCACATGTCCTCAAGCTGGGATTGTACGAAGCCGGCCGCAGTGGCCACCCGGGGACCATTCTGTTGCAGGGGAGGGTGGTCGCTTTGGGCAAATCACTGCTTCCGGGGCCTCCATTTCCTCCCGTGTGAAACGGGGGACGGAGAGAAAACAGCCCCTCCTGCTCCTTCCATCTCTAGGCTTTGTCATTCTACGAGTCCTTTTCGCTCCTCGGCATCTGGTCTGTGTCATGCACACACCAGGGAAGATCGCCAGGAAGAGGATTCTGCCCAAACCAGTTCTTGTGTTAGTAGCTCTGAGAGAGAGGAGTTTTTATTTGACCTTGACAGTGTAATATTCAGCTTTATTTCTCCCCGGGAACTGGCATGGCTTCTCCTTTCAGATAAAGTTTCCTGGCTGTTAGGGAACCCCGAGTCATGCTTGAAGCTCAATGCTTGCACCTGTATTGACCTTGACTTGCATGGCTGTCTTCTCCTTCACCTTGATCCTGGTTTCCTATGTCATGTTATGGTTATTTAATTCCATGTGTTTCGAGGGCAGGCACTGTCTTGCTGTGTTCTCTGAGCCTGGCAAGTACATAGTAGATGCTCAATAAATATTTGTTGTCTTTATGTTCCTTCCTTAGCAGGTTGAGTGCCTTCTACATTAGCAATATGTAAGCGGCTTTGTAGTCTGTTGTCAACTCTTAACTTCAAGTTTCCATTTGTTAAGCTTATCTTACTCACGCTTGACCTCAGAGGATCTTTCTTTGAGTTTGGAGGGTTTTGTCATTTATTTATTTATTTATTTTATTGATCTCAGAGAGGAAGGAAGAGGGAGAGAGAGATAGAAACATCCATGATGAGAGAGAATCATGGTTTGGCTGCCTCCTGCAAGTCCCCCACTGGGGATTGAGCCCACAACCCGGGCATGGGCCCTTGACAGGAATCGAACCTGGGACCTTTCAGTTCACAGGCTGACGCTCTATCCACTAAGCCAAACCAGCCAGGGCTTGTCATTTTTTTAAATGAATGGCCCAATCAGAGGAGCATTCAGCCGGGAGCTCTGACTGTTGTCCATGCTCCTTAGCATGGCCATGGCCCAGAGGCCCTGTTGTTCGATCTGGCCCCTTCCTAACTCTCCGTCCTCAGTCATCTCCCATCCCCACAGCCCCACATCGCCACCCTGTGACCTGCTTTCACTTGTCTGGATAGAAGCATGGGCTTCAGGGGCATCAGTCCTGGGTTCTAGATGGTTCTGCCTTTAATACCTGAATCTCACTGATCCTCAGTTTTCTCTCTGTAAAATGAGGGCTACTGTGAGATTTAGCACAGAGTCTGGTGCCCATACATTATGCCATTATTAATCTCATTTTACTATTTGTGTTGTTTGTATAGTACCTCCCATCTCCAGACCTTTGCATTTGCCCCTGCCTTCTCGTGGAACAACCTCTATGAACTCCCATTGATTCTTCAAAGGACAGTTCAGACTCCATTTCCTCTGGGAGCTTTCCCTCAGCACGTGGCCGAGCTCAGCCCTCTACTCGGTCTATCTGCGTTACTGACTGTGAGCCCCCCGTGGACAGGACCGGGTTTCCATTATCTTTGTACCCACATCATCAAGCAAAGCACCAGGCACACAGTAGGTCCTCTAAGGCGGGTGGGGGGATGAGGGTCATCCGCCATCTGCCAATAACAGGCTCAGTCTTCCAAACCCACCTGGATTCCCATTGCCACAATGAGGCCCTCACAGGAAGACCTACTGGCTGTTGTCACTAGTTACCTCTTCACGGGCATCTTATCTCCCCAACTAGAGTGTCAGTCCACTGAGGGCAGGATTCTGTATGTCTTTGTGTCCCCAGTGAGCCTGAACATTGCAGGAGCACAGTTGGTCATTCTGCTGGTTGTTGGCCAATGAACCTGGCTTCTTCCCAAGCTAGCTCATGTCCGGGCTCAGCTGGTCCCCGCTTCCTGGGGCCATTTTTCTTTCCCTCATTCTGAACCAGAGGGTCCAGACTTGAGCTTCTAGCCTCTGTCCTGGGAGGCAGCCTGGTGTTCCAGAAAGTGGGTAGGCTCTGGGCCTAAAACTCAGATGTGCTACTTTGTAGCTGTGGAACTTCGGATAGTTTCTTTAATATGTCACTTGGTTCATCGGTAAAGTGGGGGTAAAAGTCCTAATCTCGGGGCAGTTGACATGTGAGGTTGAAACGAAATAAGAAACAGGAACTGAGTTCAAGGCGTGCCAGCACTGAATGAATTAAGAATTCTGTAGGTCAGAGAGCACAAAACTAGCCTTGGTAAATTCAAGAAGATTTAGGAAAAAAGAAAAGAAAAGAAAAGAATTCTGTAGGTCAGCCCTAGCCAGTTTGACTCAGTGGATAGAGCGTTGGCCTGGGGACTGAAGGGTTCCAGGTTTGATTCTGATCAAGGGCACATGCCCAGGTTGTGGAATCAATCCCCAATAGGGGGCATGTAGGAGGCAGCTAATCAATGATTCTCTCTCATCATTGATGTTTCTGTCTCTCCTCTCTTTCTCTCTGAAATCAATGAAAATGTTTTTAAAAAAAGATTTTGCAGGTCATTCTGATGTACTAAGGGTTAGAAAAACATTCTATCCTGGCCAGTTTTCTGTGGAACAAAAAGATATGAATCCCTTCCCCAACAGAAAGGTCACACTTAGGGAAAGCCGTGTGCCCTTTTATCTTGTTTTTTTCTGTCTGACTAGCCTGGGTGAAGAAAGAAATGAGTGGTGGGTGTGGGGCAGAATTCTATGATTCAGTGGACCCCAGAGAATGCGGACTCTGGCCGGACCTTGTGTCCTGGTGTCCTGTTCGGCCAAAATGCTCACGAGGACTCCAGCTCTCAGGAAGGGACGGCTGCAGCCTTCCCTCCTGCCTGCTCTCCGCGGGTGCAGTTATCAATGGGCAATCGCCGTCCAAAACTACCAAATGGCAAACTTCAGAAATAAATCATTCAAAGGATTTTTGGTATATTGATATTTTGAGAAAAAGAATAATTTACTGCTATTTGTTGTTATCTCTTACTGTGCCTAACTTATACACTAAACTTCATCATAGATGTGTGTGTATACATAGGAAAAAGCATAGTATGTATAGATTTTGGTTCTCTCAGCAGTTTCAGGCATCCAGTGGGGGTCTTGGCAAGTATCCCCGGGGAATAGGGGGGACTGCCATAGATCAAATATGTCTGTGAGAGTTTTTACTAGGGTTCCAAGGTCTGTGTGGGTTTACTATGGTCCTGTAATGGCTTAGACGCTGGCCAGGACAGCCTTATGAAGCACAGTAAGGTTGGCTGGGTAAATCCGCCTCCCACCCCCTTCAGCTTCCAGTCCCTCATATTGTCTGCCTAAGAGCCGGAGGGCATCACGGGCCATTTAGTGACAGGCAAACTTAGCTAATGGAGCTCCAGACCCGCACAGGTCTCCCCTGCCTCACCCCTCCACCTTTTCCACCTCTTCCCTTTCTGCTCCTCAGATGCACTCTCATGGGCCATGAAGGGCCTGCCCACTATCCAGAAATAATGCCACTTTTTTCTGGGAGGCCCCATCCCACCAGAACCAGGGCAAGTTTCCCTCCTGGCCCAGCCCCTGCCCTTTGTTCCCATGGGCCACCCTGCCTGAGCCACCTCAGGGAAGACCAGAAGGTGAATCCCCACCTTAAAGTCTATCCCAACCCTGGACTCCTTCCCTCTGGGAGAAAGGCGCTCAGCTCCTCTGCCCATATCAGAAAGCAGACCTGGCAGCCGTCTCCTGCTGGGTCTCTGTCTTCAGGGTTGGGCCTTGCTCATCCTCCCTTTCTGCTCTGGGGTAAAACTCCACTTCCTTGGGCCTCTACTATAAATAGTTTTCCCTATGGAAAAACTCTCCCCCACATTCCTGGGAATCCTCTAGCCTAATTCTCTCTCTCTCTCTCTCTTTCTCTCTCTCTCTCTTCCTTCCTCCCTCATTTCCTCCTTCCTTCCCTCCCTCCACTCGTCTGTACACCTTTGGGGCCAAGGCAGGCCATCACATGTGCTTCTTACATCAATCCCACATAATCCTGCTGAGAAGAGCGTCTAGGGTCAAATAAGTTTGAGAAGTGCCACCTGCTACTTCCAGCCTCTTGGCGTTAATGGTGCTCATTAGCATATTAGCATCTCATTAGCATATTAGGAACACAGAGAGGCCAGGGATGACCCTTGTCTCCTTTCTTTCTTTTTATGACCCTTGTTTTCATTGCTTTAATCTGTTTTCCAAGAGTACTTAACCTCTCAGAGCTGAGCCTCCCTCCCACCTTAAGGAACAGCTATTACCCACTTGGAAAATGGAATCTAGAAGATTCCCCTGCCCCTCTCCTATGTCAGTTTAACCGTTTCTTATTCTTCTCAGCAATCTGGCTGTGACTCCACTAACTTTTAAATCATCCCGTGTGAGGCAGTTCAGCCCACAGCACCCATCCCAGAGGGGTTTGAATAGAACGCATGCAGGAACGAGCGAGCGAATAGAGCAATCAGCCAACAAGTCAGTTCTCCAGCTGCATCTCCTCCTCTGCTGTGAGCCCCTTCGCTGGTCCTTGTACCCGGGGACTCCGTCTATCTGGCCAGTGTCAGGCCCTCTCCACAGTATTTCCACAAAGCCTCCCCCTCACCTCTGGTAGCATGAATCACTCTCCCACATGAGGCCTCCTGTAATTTTCTTTTTGGGCATCTGTCTCCCTGTGAGACTGGAGACCCTGCAGGGCAGGCACTGTGTCACACTCCCCTCTCTGTACTCCCACAGGCGGAGCGCGGTCCCCAGCTGCTGAATGATGGATGGCTCCCCTGACTCCATGCAGAGGCAGGCAGAGCACTGTGGCTAAGCCTGCAGGCTCTGGAGCCAGACTGGATGTGTCTAACTACCGGGGTGACCTCGGGCAAATGACTTAATCTCTGCACTTCAATTTCCCTGTCCGATGGGGGGTGATGATAACAGTATCTCCCTCACGGAGTTGTGGGGAGGATTAAATGGGTGAATATGTGTAAAGCACATGAAACAGTGCCTGGCACCCACAATGGCATTGGCCTGTGTTAGCACTCACAACAGTAGCAACCACCATTGTTGACTGTGATAAGAGCTTTACCTACATCCTTTCAAGGACTCCTCCGTCCAGCCTCTTTGAAGCAGGTGATGTTTCCATTTTTCCAATGAGGAAGCTGAGGCCTCCCAAAGGGACACGATCGGTAGCTGGTGGTAGCACTGGGCCAGGACTCAGGCCAGCAGATGGGGCAGGCCTGGCCCGGGAGACTAATGGTGTTGCTTACCACTCAGGGGCTGGGTAGCTCCTCTACTTCTTTTCATCTACAATCACCCCACTGAGAACCAATTCAGGTTTTTCGTGTGTTGTGTGTTTAATCCTCTATCCTTCCCCCAAAGATGGAAATCCATGTTGCTGCATGATTGGCTGTTACGTGCATGTGTGCATGAGAGAGAGTGGTGGCAGGTGGGAATGGTTTACCTGAGAGGTCTGGGGCTGCCAAAACCTTCATGGTAGACCCCATAAGATAGATACTGAGGCGGGGCTCCCTTTGAGATACATGCTGGGAGAGTCACCTGGGAATCCACAGTGCTGCAGACCGGGCCAAGAACCCCTGGCGTTCAGCTTGGCATCAGCGCCCCAGCACCTTGCCCAGGGCCCTGTGTGTGCCCAGGAAATGCTTGAGAAGGTCCAGGTGAAAGAAAACTTCCTGAGGGCTAGCAACCCTGGGGTTAGGGATGGGCACAGGGGACTCAGCATTGGGGGCCATCCCTAATCCCTTTCCCAGGGGCCGGCCGGCCTTCTTGGACTCCACAGACTGAGCCCATTCTCCCCCGCTTAGGCGGAGAACCCCAGAAGCCACAGGGTCAACAGCGTTCTCTGTTCACACTGGGCAAGGCTGTATTCCAGCACCATCCCGGGTCTGGGTGCACAACAGAGGTGTGGGGAAGAGGGGAGAAGGTGGTGAACGTAGGAGGCTGTTGTTCTTGGAGCAGAGAGAGCTGGGGGACTTCATTCCCTGCAGGGGAGCAGCTACTCCCTCAGCACCTGCGGACAGACAGAGTCAATGTGGTGGCTCAGAGGGACAGAGTAGGTGGCTGGGTCAGCCTTCCCACCAGGTGTCACAAGGCAGAGGCAGGAGTGGAAGCAGCTGGTGCAGCTGGCAGAGGGAGTGAGCGAAGGGGCCGAGACCTCTCCAGCCTGAAGGGGAGGGTGGGGGTCCCGGAATATATAGGCTGTTCTAGCATCACAGCCTTGACTAGTGTGAGAATCTGGGAAGGTGTTGCGTTTTAGATTCATATCCTCTCCACAGTCAAGTTCAGAATGTTCTGTGAACAAAGGAGGATCGAATCCCAGGAAGACGTGGCAGAGCCCTTGCTCACAGCTGATTGAGGTCTTCGGCTCCTCAGCCCCACAGGATCCCAACTGAACTCCCACCCTGGGGCCGATGCCGCCGGCGTTCCTTCCAGCTCGGACAGGCTTCTTCCTCTTCAGGGGACCTTCCTCTTCAGGGGACCAGCGGGCATGTTTCAGGCCAATGGTTGTCTCCACTTCACTGCATGCTGGATTCAAACTCTCAGCTGGGCCCTCGGGCCCTGCCTCCTCCCCCCTTTGCTCCTTGAATTCTGGTGTTTTGTGTCTCCGCCAGTAATCACCCTTCCTCTTCCTTTTCTCTTAGGGCACAAAACCACCACTGAGGTCTCATCGGCTATCTGTTCCCCATCCCCCTATGTCCACCTTCCCTTGGTCTCCCTGTGGCCACCAGGGCGGTTTGTGAGCTGGCTGGCCTCCTTGCTCTTGCCTTCTGACCCTGTGCACGCAGCCTGCCCATTAGATTGTACCCTCCACCAGGTGCCCATTCAGGGCAGAGCACTGGGGGGTATGGTGGGGGCGCTGAATAAGTGCGTTCCGCTGGAATGAACTGACAGCAAATAACAGCAGAAGGGATTTGAGTCAGACAGACAGGGAGCATGAGCCCCACCCCACCTGGCTGATGATCCTCTGTCTGAGCCTCAGTTTCCTCACTGGTGATGAGGATTAGCCGCGATGCTCTTTGGGGAAACACTGTGCAAACTGGAAGGTGCTAGCTAGAACGTGTGTCATTTACCCCGACCTCTCTTGGGAAATCGATGCCCACATTTGTTAGCGTCTGTTGGGTTTGACTTCTTGGAAGAGGTCCTGAAACCACATGTCCTGCCTCACACACAAATCCCTCCTCGAGTGTAGGTCTGGCCTCGTCTGACATGCAGTGGAACAAACCTCAGGTGGAGAAGGTCCATGACAACATTCAAAAGAAAGTAGATCAATAGGCGAGGCCCTCGTGTTGGAGTTTACAGGACTGTAACCCAGACAGCAGCCCGAGGAGCAGGACAGACCTGCGTCTCCTTCCTCTCCTCCTGCAGCCCTTCATCAACATGCTCCTTAGAGACCTCGTCCTAATAAATGCTTCCCCTTACGGCTTTATTAGCCATGTCAGCACCTCCCTTGCCTAGCTGTGTGACCCCAGACAAGTTCCTTAGCCTCTCTGAACCCATGTCATCACCTGTCAAATGTGGCTACTAATAACCTCATAGGGTTCTTTGGCAAATTAAAAGATATATTCTGTGTAAAGGGCTTTCCGTGGCTCCTGGCACTAGTTGGGGTTCAGTAAATGGTAGCTGTTATTATTACTAATGATAACCATTCCGAGTGCCTCGCCACCTTGCTTACAGCAGAGTTCAGAAATTATTTCCTCATAACCTCATTAACCACCCTCTACACAAGTAAGTCTACCCCGACTGTGTTATTCATCACTGGGTAGGCACCTATAAAAGCATCCCCTGACTTCATTTACAGGTCTCGGGCCTGTGACCTCATCTCCCCAGAGCCTGTGGGCCCCTCCTCCTGTCTGTGGTGACTCTGGCCTTCCCTTAGGCCAGGTGACTCCTGAGGGAACCGTACCTGGAGCTCATCTGCCCCCTCATGTTGCGCGCGCACACACGTCCTTGTTGTAGAGAAATGATCATTGAAATTCTTTTTACTTTTAAATGTTTGCTATTTGTCTGTGTATACGTGATGATTTTATCTTTTCTGTCCAATGGGTTCCCCCCAACCCTAGAAGAAATTCCCTTCTGTTTTTGTAATGGATGTAACTACAGCACAGGATTGAAAATACAGACCTTCCCTGTGGCACTGTGCTCTCCCAGGAGCCAGCCTGGTCTGGTGGGATGACAGGGTGCTGGGCACAGTGAGGGGAGGGGAGGGGACAGCCCGAGAGGAGGTGAGTGGACAGGAGGGCTCTGCTATGGACTTGTGGAGAGAAAGTGTTTGTTGGCCGCCTGCATCTCTGCAGAGAGAACTTCCACTCACTCCCAAACATATTTGTGGAGCTAAGAAAAGTGAGCTGGCCCCCAGGGAGATGGGAAGTCAGGGCAGAAAACCAGGGGATGCTTGGGAGGGTTGATGGCTGGGGCTGGGGCTTCACCAGATAAGGCATTAGGTTGTAGGAGGAAATGATTTCTTTTGAAATAGACTTTTTATCTTGTCTTTTCCAATGCATGTTAGCGTGTGTTTTGTAATCACAGAAAACACGAGTGCGCCAGCTGACTGGCATGTGATTTAGACCTAAGCTGTGCAATGGAGGGGCCCAAACACTTGAGTGGGTCAAAATGCTTCACTCCATTGCCGTAAAGATGGAGACCTGTTGAGGGGGCAGGAGAGAGGATGAGGGAATGGACAAAACACGGGTGGAAAGGATGGGCTGAGGCTGTGAGCTAGCGGTGGTGCCCCCCACCCTCCCTGCCTCCGCCTTGCCTTCTCCCCAACCCCACTCCCCTCGTGTGCGACCGGGGGCAGGTTCTGAGCTGTGTCTGGGCCTTAGGACAGTGCTTCCCCACCTTGCCTCCTCTTAAACCAGGGAAAGAAGACTATCACAGACAGGAGGGCGCGCGCAGACCAATTAAATCTGTTTCTCTGGGGTTGGGGCCCAGGCATCCGTAGTTTCAAGTCCCCCCGCGCGCCATCTGTCGTGCAGGCAGGGTTGAGAACCCGTGACCTAGCCCTTTGAGCGCCGGAACATTTAATGAGGTCCTGCGTGGACCCGGAATACAGCTCCTAATAGATGCTGAGTAAATGCTTGCAAAACCCAGGCGCCCGTGTAATGAGCCCTGGAGAAGAAAGGACAGAGGGAGCGCGGCGGCGACCCCGCCGAGGAGGGCCGGGCAGCAGGCGGGACTCGGGCTGATGAACTTGGAGGGGGGGGCGCAAAGGAAGGTGTCGAGGCTCGCTCGGGCTGCCTGCCCGCGCGGGTGGGGTGGGGGGCGGGCGGGAGGGGCAGCCACGGCTTTGAACTTGCGCGGAGCCTCCCCGAGCCGAGCGGGGGAAGCCCAGGTGCCGGGCAGGGCTGCGCTCACCTGCGCGCGCTCCCGGGGACGCGGGGAAATACCCGCCTGGGCGGGGAGGCGGCGGCGCGCGCGCCCTGAGCGCCCGGCAGTGGCCGTGTCTCCCCGGCCCGCAGCCCCGCGGCCCCGCCCCGCGCAAGGTTCGTCTAGACGACCCCAGGAGTTCTCACGGTTCCTTCAACGTTTAACGAAAATCGTCGGTCAGAAAAAACAAAAAAATATGTATATATTTAGCACGACTATACCTACAGGA
>PVJC01001907.1:0-86042 GCA_004026665.1 Murina feae
TTTAGGCATTTTCAAGATGTGTCTTTCATAGGATATGACATTTCTTTCTTCCTCTTTTATCCTCACCTGAGGATATGTTTCCATTGATTTTTAGAGAATGTGGAAGAGAAGGGAAAAACAGAGAGAAACATCAAAGTGAGAGGAACACTTTGATTGGTTGCCTCCTGCATATGCCCTGACCTGGGCCCCAGCCAGGGAGGAGCCTGCAACCTAGGTACATGCCTTTAGTCAGATTTGAACCCAGACCCTGCAGTCAGCAGGCTGAGGCATTATGCACTGAGCCAAACTGGCTAGGACAGGATATGACATTTCCTAGCCCTCCAGCAGTGGACCTTCATTTTTTTCTCCAGGAGTGTTGTGGAAAAACCCTAGATCACCTTTAGGAATTCTTATTACCCAAGTTACTAAGAATATTACCAGTGGCATATAGGGAGCTTAGCCAATGAGTGGTAAAAAAAGGTGTTTCCTCTGTAGTTCACTCTGATCACTGGCTCCACCCTTGCCCCTCCAATCCCAGCTCCACCTCTGTCCACTTCTGACCAAGGCTGCAGGCCTGTGCAGGGGATCCCCAAACTCCTCTGATCACTGGCTTCACAGATCCCAGGCTTTTGCAATTACCAGCTCTGAACCTGCTCCCTGCCATTGCCGTCTCTGCCCTTGCCCCACTGGCAGCCTCTGGCCAAGGCTGCAGGCCTGGGCAGGGGACCCTAACACCCCTGCTTTGCCGGCTTCACTGGTGCCCAGACCCCTGCGATCGCGGCTCTGTGGAACCCAGGCCCCTGTGATCTCCGGCCTTGCTCCTGCCCAGGACTTATGCCTGGCTAGGAAACCCTCACACCCCTCTAATCACCAGCTCTGCCCTTGCCTATGTCTGAGGCCTCCAGTGAAGGCCTCTGATCTGGGAAGGGGACCCCCAGGTCCCTCTGATCGCCTGTTCTGCCCCTCAGGCCCCCCACCTCCCCACCACCTGCCTGGCTAACAGGCCTGACCACTTCAGTGGTGGGGCTGAGCTGGACTGGGTGCCGCCATCTTGTGGCTGTGGGGGTGGCCATCTTTGTGACAGAGTGATGCCTAATTTGCATATTACTTTTTTGTTAGATAGAATGTGGTATAGGCGCCTCCATCTTGTGTCTATGGAGGAAGCCATCTTGTGGCCATGGGGGTGACCATCTTGTGGCTATGGGGGAAGCCATCTTTGTGACAGGGTGATACTTAATTTGCATATTACTCTTTTATTAGATAGAATGTGGTATGGACACCTCCATCTTGTGGCTATGGGGGTGGCCATCTTTGTCACGGAGTGACACTTAATTTATATATTACTCGTTTATTAGATAGGATACTATTCCTAGTTCCTAAGTCATTCAACTGCATCTAATGTGTATGTAATCTTACAAACTATATAGTCTCATAAATGCATATTATTTTATGCACGAGTATTTTTATTACATGCAAATAGTGTTGTATTATGTTTTCAAAATATGAATACTCCTGTTTAATAAACTCATAGATTCATAGCAGTTAAATTGACTTTTGACATTAAATCCATCCTTCCTTCCAGTCTGACTTTGCCCTTACATCATCCATGTGACAGACAAGCTGCTGTCCAGGCTGGCTGGCACACTCTGAGTAATGAGAATCTCAGCCTTGTAAAGGGCCCGAGGCCATGGTGTAGGTCAAATCTATAAGAGGAGTTTTCATTCTCCTGATCTAACATGCCACCTTCTATGCCATCCATCTTATTCACTCTGCACCAGGACTCATGGCAGCACTATGACACAGTGGATGTCTTATTAGGGGTGGTTCTGCCATCCAGTTTCCTAGGCTGAGACTTAGGAATTGGGTTTTTAATGACCTACTGCTTTTAAAACCTCTGACATTTTTCTTAGCAATATTTTATCTGATATATCTCTTTGGGCAAAGGAAACAAAAGACAAAATAAACAAGTGGGATCAAACTAAAAAGTTTTTGCACAGCAAAGGAAATCATTAACAAAACAAAAAAGCAACCTACTGCTCTAGCCGCTTTGGCTCAGTGGACAGAGCGTTGGCCTACGGATTTAAGAGTCCCAGGTTCTATTCTGGTCAAGGGCATATACTTTGGTTGCGGTCACATCCCCAGTGGGGAATGTGCAAGAGGCAGCTGGTTGAGTTTTCTCTCTCATCAATGTTTCTGGCTCTCTATCCCTCTCTCTTCCTCTCTGTAGAAAGTCAATAAAATATATTTTTTAAAAAGGCAACCTACAAAATGGAAGAACATGTTCACCAATAATACATCTCATAAGGGGTTAATATCCAAAATTTATTTTTATCTTTATTGTGAAAGTATTACATATGTCCCCTTTTTTCTCCCATGACCCCTTATAGCTCATCCTGTCCCTCCACCCCAGGCCATCTTCTTATTGTCTGTGTCCATGATATGCACACACAAACACACACACTAGGGCCTGGGACACAAAACTTTGTGTACTCAGAGTGGGGGGTCCTTCAGCCCAGCCTGTGCCCTCTCCCAGTCTGAGACCCCTTGGGGGATGTCCACCTGCTGGCATGCCTGGCCAGCCTGAGTGAGGGGCTGATGGCTGTTTACAGGCTGGCCAAGCCCCCAGTGGGAACCTTCACCCCATGGAGGTGTGGACAGCCTGGGTGAGGAGCTGAGGGCCATTTTCAAGCTGCCCACAGTCCCTTCAGGGTTTGGGTCCCTACTGGGATGCTTGGGTGAGGGACTGAGGGCCATTCTCAGGCTGGCCACAGCCCCATCAGGGTTTGGGTCCCTACTGGGGTGCCTGGCCAGCCTGGATGAGGGGCTGATGGCTGTTTGCAGGCTGGCCACAGCTCCCATTGACCCAAGGTCCCAGGGAGGCTAGCTGGAAGCAGGTTTCTGGGGTTTATTTATCTTCTATAATTGAAACATTGTTGCCTTGAGTGGAGACCACAGCCTGCCTAGGCAGGCAACAAAACCTCATTTTGCTTTAGCTCTGTGGCTTCTATAATTGAAATTTTGTTGCTTTGAGCCAGTTGAGGCAGGCAATTTCCTCCAAACAGAAGCCTCCTGTTGCTCTAACTCAGTGGTTGCCAGCCGCCATCTTGGCTGGGTTAATTTGCATATCATTGTTCTGATTGGCTGGTGGGCATGACTTGGCTGGTTGGTGTGGCTTAGGTGTCTCAGAGTGATGGTTAATTTGCATTTACTCTTTTATTAGAATATATATATACACACATATACATACATATATATGTATATACTAGGGGCCCGGTGCACGAAATTTGTGCACAGGGGGAGGGGGGGGTCCCACAGCCCAGCCTGCCACGTCTCACAGTCTGGAACCCCTCAGTGGATGTCCTATGATGGCCCCAGTCTGCCAGGTGCCTTTTGTGTGTGTGTGTGTATGTGTGTGTGTTGCCACTGGGGACCTGCCCCCAGCCACATCTGAGGCTCGGAGCAGTCCTCCTGTGTGTCTACCTGCTGGGGGCCTGCCCCCAGGCTTGAAGCAGGCACCCCCTCTATATTAATCTCTCAAACTCTTGCCTCCCCTGCATGTTGTTCTCTTTTTTTGAGCTGTGGCCAGGGCTGGGTGCTGCCTGCCTCCCAAGCTTGCCTACTGCCCATCTTCCCTCCAGCCACCAGAAAGCAGGGAAAACCCCACCTCATGGTCAGGCCAGCCTTTTCCTGCTCCCTGATCCCCGGAAGGCACCTGGGGAGCCACCAAGAAGGTCCCTAGCCTCCAAGAGCTTGCTTTCTCGCTCCCCAGTGCCCCCCAAAGGGCCTGGGGAGCTGCCAAGCAGGCCGCCGACTCTTTCCCACTCACAGTCCCCTGCTGCCTTCCTTTCCCACTCCCTGGTGCTGCCAAGGGGTCTGGGGAGCCAGCAAGCAGGACCCCAGCCCCTGCAGCCTTACTTTCCTGCTCCCAGGTGCCCCGCAAAGGGCCTGGGCAGCCGCCAAGCAGGCCAAGATGCCCCCGCTACCTCTTTCCCACTCACCAGTACCCTGCTGCCTTGCTTTCCCACTCCCTGGTGCCCCACAAAGAGTCTGGGAAGCCGCCAAGCAGGCCCCTGACCCCCACTACCTCTTTCCCACTCCTCAATGCCCCTCGAAGGGCCTGGGAAGCTGCCAAGCAGGCCCCCAACCCCCACCGCCTCTTTCCCGCTCCCTGGTGCCCTGCAAGAGGTCTGGGCAGTCGCCAAGCAGGCTGAGAGCCCCTGCCGCCTCTTTCCTGCTCCCCGGTGCCCTGCAAGGGGCCTGGGCACCTGCCAAGCAGGCCGCCAACCCTGCTGCCTCTTTCCCACTCACGGGTCCTAGGTCTTGCGCTGTTCCACCCTGCAGCCGCTCTGTGCACTCGGGAGGTCCCTCAGTCCCGCCTGTGCCCTCTCACAGTCTGGGACCCCTCTGGGGATGTCCACCTGCTGGCGTGCCTGACCAGGCTGGGTGAGGGGCTGATGGCTGTCTCCAGGCTGGCCAAGCCCCCCAGGAACCTCCCTCACCCCATTGGGTTGTGGCTAGTGTGGGTGATGGGCTGACTGGCGCTTTCAGGCTTTAAGGCTGCCCACAGCTCCCATTGACCCAATGTCCCAGCAAGGCTGGCTGGACGCAGGTTTCTTGGGTTTGTTTATCTTCTATAATTGCTACACAGTTCCTTTAAGGCAGCCTACTAACTACTAAGGAAACCTCCTCTCTGCTTTACCTCGCGGTGTCTATAATGAGACAATGTTACTCTTAGACCTGCTGTTTCCTTTAGCTCCCGAGGATTCTATGATTGTTATTATGTTGCAAATGTGTGTTTTGCTTGAGGATAAGCAGAGCGGATCGGGCCGCAGTTTCACTTTCATTCCTGCTGCAATGGAAGCTGCCGTTTACTCAGGTCCATGAGTGGCAGCCGCCATGTTGGCTGGGCTAATTTACATACAGCCTCTCTGATTGGCTCGTGGGCGTAGCTTACCCCGTCTCGGAGAAATGGTTAATTTCAATATTATGCTTTTATTAGTTAAGATATATATATTTATATTTGTATTTATATTTTTTCTTTGGTTGAAGAACCCATTCTATTCAACAACCAGAAAAATAAACAATCCAATTAAAAAATGGGCAGAGGACCTGAATAGGCACTTTTCCAAAGAAGATCTACAGATGGCCAATAGACAAGGAAAGACCCTCAACAAAACTGTCATAAAAATGCAAATTAAAACCACATAACATATCTACTTACACCTGTGAAAATCAATAAATCAACAAACAACAGTGTTTGGTGAGAATGTAAAGAAAAGGGAAGCCTCATACCCTGTTGGTGCGAGTGCAGATTGGTGCAGCCACTGTGGAAAGCAGTATAGAGGTATCTCAGGGAATTATAAATGGAACCGCCTTTTGTGGTCCAACAATTCCACTTCTGGGAATATATCTGAAACCCAAAACACTAAATTGAAAGAATATATGCACCCCTATGTTCATTGCAGCATTATTTACCACTAGTGACCCAGTGCACAGATTCATACACATTGAAAGGATATTCCTTAGAAGGTGGCTGGCAGAGCAGACTGGACAAGATGGGCCAAGAACATCCTGGATCCAACCTCCCGTGGCCCCTCCCCAGAGTCTGCAGAGTGAGGAAGGTCCCTCCTGCAGGTGGGGTCCCTCGGCCTGGCTTGCAGTGATCGAGCTGAAACCAACATCCCCTGAGGGGTCCCAAAGTGCGAGAAGGCACTCTGCAATGTTGCTGTTGTACAGGGTGTGGAATGCAAACACAAGCGTGCAGTAAACCAGATTCAGGGCCAACAGTGCTCCAGCAATAACATAACCCAAGGCCAATGGTGGAATCACTCAGCCCCATAAGGAATTGGGCTCTCCACTCTCTATTTTCAAGGTGCATCACCCAAGAACCACCACTGCCAAGTCACTGCAGCTCAGCAGCTCCTGTGTTGTGTGTCTGCCCCCTGGTGGTCAGTGAGTGTCATAGCGATTGGTCAGATGGTCAAACACTTAGCATGTTAGCCTTTTATATATATAGTTAGCCAAAATATGGAAGCAATTCAAGTGCCCACAAATAGACTAGTGGATAAAAAAGCAGTGATATACATATACTAGGGGCCTGGTGCACAAAAATTTGTCCACTCGGGGGGTCCCTCAACCTGGTCTGTGCCCTCTCACAGACTGGGACCCCTCGGGCAATGTCCACCTGCTGGCATGCCTGGCCAGCCCAGGTGAGGGGCTAATGGCTGTTTGTAGGCTGGCCAAACCCCCCAGTGGGGACCCTCACCCCATGGAGGTGTGGCCAGCCTGAGTGAGGGGCTGAGGGCCATTTTCAGGCTGCCCACAGTCCCTTCAGGGTTCAGGTCTCTACTGGAGTTTCTGGCCAGCCTGGGTGAGGGGCTGAGGGCTGTTTTTAGGCTGCCCACAGCTCCCATTGACCCAATGTCCCAGCGAGGCTGGCTGGAATCAGGTTCTGGGGTTTATTTATCTTCATAATTGAAACTTTGTTACCTTAAGCTGAGGCGTAGGCAGGTAATGGAGCCTCCTGTTGGCTTCAGCTCCATGGCTTCTATAATTGAAACATTGCTGCCGTGAGCAGAGGCTCAGCTGGCCTAGGCAGGCAGTTGCAACAGAAGTCTCCTGTTTGCTCTAGCTCCGTGGCTGCTGACCTCCATCTTGGCTGGGTTAATTTGCATACTGCCACTCTGATTGGCTGGGGGTGCAGCTTGGCTGGGGGTATGGCTTAGGTGTCTCAGAGTGATGGTTAATTTGCATATTGCTCTTTTATTATAGTAGATAGGGATATAAGCAACAGGTCAACCAGTCAACCAGTCAACTGATCACGATGACTTGCACTGACCATCAGGGGGTAGACACTCAATGCAGGAGCTGCCCCCTGGTGGTCAGTGCTCTCCCACAGCAGGAGCGACACTCAGCTGACCAATGGACATCAGACACCGGGCTCACAGTGGGCAATTGTAGTGGCAGCTATGTGAGCCTCTCCCACCTCCACAGCATTGCTACCAAGTGGCAGTGGAGGCAGGCACCATGAGGCCAGGATGAGCAGGACCAGCATGGCACCCAGCCCAGGCTCAAGCTCCTCCCTGGCTCTACCTGCTGCTTCGTGCACTATTACATCCCCTGAGGGATATCAGATTGTGAGAGGGCACAGGCCAGGCTGAGGGACCCCACCAGTGTATTAATCCATGCACTGGGCCTCTAGTATGTGTGTGTGTGTGTGTATATATGTGTGTGTGTGTGTGTGTGTGTATAACTTGGCCATAAAAAAAGGAATAAAATGTTACTTTTTGAGATAACATAAATGAACCTTGAGGGTATTATGCTAAGTAAAGTAAGTCAGAAGTTAGTCAGAAAAAGACAAATACCATATGACTTCCACTTATATGTGGAATCAAAAAAATAATATAAATAAAACATAAATAGGCTTATAAATGCAGAGAACAGACTGGAGGTTGTAATAGGGAAGGGGTTTGAAGAACTAGGTGAAAAAAGTAAAGGGATTAAGAAGTAAAAATTGGTAATTATAAAGCAGTCCTGGGGATGTAAAGTAAAGCATAAGGAATATAGTCAATAATCCTATCTAATAAAAGAGTAATATGCAAATTAACCATCACTCCGAGACAAAGATGGCGGAAAGACCAGCAGGCTGGGAGGCAGCATACAGGCGGGGTTTGCCTGCTTCCCAGTCACGTTGGGGATATTGGGAAGTAGGAAAGGCCAGCCTGGCTGCGAGACAGTGCGCAGACGGGGTTTGGCCATGTCCCGGTCACTGAAGCAAGATGGGGAGCAGGCAAGCATGGCCAGTAGGCAGCACCCAGCCCTGGCCACAGCTCAAGGGAGACAACAACATGCAGGCAAAATCAGGAGCCTGAGAGATCAACACAGAGGGGTGCCTGCTCTAAGCCTCCACAGTGTGCCTGGGGGCAGGCCCCCATCAGATAGACACACACACACAGGGCGACTGCTCTGAGCCTCAGATGCAGCTGGGGCAGGCCCCTAGTGAGGACACACACACTCACACACACACACACACAGCGCCTGCCAGACTGGGGCCATCAGTAGGACATCCACTGAGGGGTCCCAGACTGTGAGAAGGGGAAGGCTGGGCTGAGGGATCCTCACCCTCCCCCTGTGCACAAATTTTGTATATATATATATAAAAGCCCAGTGACCATTACAGTGGAACACCCAGAACAACTGGGACGACCAGTGGCTATGACATCCATTGTGGCAGCCAACCAGCATGATCTGGTACCAATCACGCCCCCCCCCCACCTCAAACACACCCCCAACCCACACCCCCACCAAACCCCACCCCCACCCCCATTCCCTCATCCCCTCACCCCCAGACCTCTCTCACCCCCTACTCCCCCAATTCTCTCAACACCCCCATCCCCAGCCAGCCTGGCCCAATCAGACCCCAACAGGAGGAGGAGCTGAAGCGGGGAACATGGCAGGCAGTAGCTTGGTTAGAGTTGCGGTGGTGGTGGGGGTCGGGGGGCAGTGGCAGCAGTAGTAGCGCATACACCACAGCCTCTCAAGCCCTGAGTCCCTTGGCGGGGAGAGAGTGGGCAGCAGCAGGGAGTGCCAGTTGGTTCAGCCACTGCACCTCCATATCCCAGTCACCATCGCTGTGCCTGGGGATCACCAGCCATGGCTGCGCTGCCCAAACCTCAAGAAGAGCTGCTGCCACTGGCCAGTCCCAGGTCCCAGTGGTTTGGGGACCAGGGGGAAGGGGAGGATGAAGTGGTGATGCCAAAAGGGACAAGGCCAGCACCACAAGCAGAGGAATCTGGCTGGGTACTGGGTGCAGGGGGTGGGGAAGCAGAGACCAGGGAACTAGGCTCGGACCTCACCCAGCCACTGTCCGTTGTCATGGAAACTGCATCCACAGGTGAGGCGGGCAGGTGGGTGCCACAGCCCCACATATGGCATCAGGGACCTGGGTCCCCAGACTGCCTCTCCCTGCAACATGTCTCTGCACCTTCCTTGTGCTTCCCACCATCCATTTTCATGTGAAGAAGTTGAAAGATAGGCTAGGTAGCCATCTTAGTCTTATTAATTCTTTTATTTAATGATCATCATTATTCTAGCTTTTAAAATGATCCTCAGAGGCAAATACAGCACCTGGTGCTGGAGTGTCTGTGTACAAGTTTCTTCCTCCTGCCAAGGGGTTGGGGCTGTTAGGGGGCTGTTAGGGGCCTCTTGGCTGGTTGCAATGATTTTGGAGGGTGTGTTTGCATACAGCATGAGTGCCAGTGACTGGGACACTGACAACAAAGCTATGACTAAAATGGCAAAATTCTGAAGGAAAGAGAAAAAGAGACTATCTTACAAGCAAAAATAGGAAAGAAAGACAAATCTGAAAAACCCATTTGTCTTATGTTAATTATTATATGAGAGGTTGGGGGTGGGATTGGGGGATAAGGGGAAAGAATAAGACTAAGATGGCTGCCTAGCCTGTCTTTCAACTTCCTCATCTAAGTAAAGTGAAAACAAAACTCTTTATCATTGCACATTAAGATAGTAGGAGATAATAGGTACTGTATTTTCTGGCATATAAGACGACTGGGTGTATAAGATGACCCTCAACTTTTGAGAAGATTTTCCTGGGTTAAAAAGTCCAGACAGAGACCATATGCAGCACAAAAAGGAGCTGAGGGAGACACTTGTGGTCTCCATCCGGCTCCATTGAAATGAATGGAGTGTGGCCGTTTTTGAGCTCCCTCCACCGTATGTGGCGACTGCAGATTTTCCAGTTCAGCTCGGAAGTTTCAGCACCCACCCTATAAGATGACACCTGGCGTATAAGACAACACCCGACTTTTGAGATTTTCCTGGGTTAAAAGTCGACTTATATGCCAGAAAATACGGTAAATAGGTGCCTTTTTTTTTGTTGGGTTACCATTACCATTCATTGATGAAGGCAGCTCATGGTTTAGAACCTTTTACCACCATCATCAAAGTAAATTTCTTTACTAGAGGCCCAGCGCACAAAAATTCATGCACTCGTACGGGGCGTCCCTCAGCCCGGCCTGCACACTCTCAGTCTGGGAGCCCTCAGGGGATGTCCTACTGATGGCTGCTGGTCACTGCTGCCTCCCACCCCCATTGCTGTCCCCTCCCTCTGCCTGCTGGTATGCATCTTCACTAGCCTGGTGCTGCCTGCTCACTGGCCCTCCCTCCCTCCCCCCGGCCGACAGGTCACTCCACCGTTTGGTTGATTTGCATGTTATGCTTTTATTATATAGGATAGACATGGCCTACCTCCCATTAGTGTCACCAAGGTCAGGTAGATTAGGGAAAGAAAGCCAAGTGCCCAGTGTTCAGTAATACTATTCACTAAAATAAGTTGCTGTTTATACAAAGTTTACAACAACTCTGGCTGTCACAAAGCAGGCACTTGCAATTTTTAACATCATCATCATCATTATTATTTTAGAAATAGTGTACTTTGTTAGCCATCATAGGGGTTTTCTATCGTAGGCAACAAATCTATCTAATTTGCAAATTGTCCCCTCAGTAGTTTGACCAACCGGGAGTTCGAATACTTGCTATGATGTGCACTGACGACCAGGGGGTGGCGCAGAATGAAGGAATGCCCCGGCAGGCAGTCAACAGCCAGGGAAGGAAAGCCCATGCTGGCAGCTGGGGAAAGAAAGCCCCAGCTGGCAGTCAGAAGGCCCTGATCATCCCTGATTGCTGGCCAGGCCTAGATACCCTACCAATGCATGAAGTTTGTGCACCAGGCCTCTACTATTCTAATAACTATGTATGGTGCCAGATAGGTTACTGGAAATATTGGGGGAACACTTTGCAAAGCATATGATTGTCTGACCACTATGCTATATACGTGAAACTAATCCTACATAATAAAAGCCTAGGTGGCATCATGCCCTCGTGTGATGTTGTCAAAGATGGCTGCCAAAAGATGGCCATGTACACAGATGAGGTGGAGCCCAGTAGCCACTCCGTGTGGTGAGGCTTGGTGGTCCCGCAGTTCTGCACGGCAAAAAGGAAGCTGGTCTCAGTGTCTCCACCACCTCACATGGAGAAGGCAGGTGACACTGGAGGAGGCAGGTCATGGCAGGGGAGGGCAGTTGTGGGTGATCGGGCCAGAAGTGGAGGGCAGTTGTGGAGGGCAGTGGAGGCCAGCATGAGAGGGCAGTTGGAAGCAATGGGGCTGGCAGGAGAGGGCAGTTGGGGGGCGATCAGGCTTGCAGGGGAGAAGTTAGGCATCAATCGGACTGGCAGGGGAGCAGTTAGGGGGTGATAGGCTGGCAGGCAGAAGCAGTTAGGGGCAATCAGGCAGGCAGGCAGGCAAGCGGTTAGGAGTCAGCGGTCCCGGATTGTGAGAAGGATGTCCAACAGTTGGTTTAGGCCCAACCCTGCAGGATAGGGCCTAAACTGACAGACATCCCCCAAGGGGTCCCAGATTGAAATGGGTGCAGGTCGGGCTGAGGGACAACCCCTCAACCCACCCCGTGCATGAATTTCATCACCAGGCCTCTAGTACAAAATAATATTACATGTAAATTGTAATTAAAAAATGAAAAATAACTCATTGCCTAACTTATCTTTATTAGTTTTGCTTCTCTCAGGTTATTTTCCCCATTTAGAAATCTTCTTGGGCTCCTTAGTTTCTACTACCATTTCTTTCCTGGCCACTTACACACCCATCCCTCCTTTTCATACCCCCCTCACCTGTCACTCACCTTGCTGGTTCCTGCCATCATGGCTTTGTTCACACTGCTTTTTTTTTTTTTCCTGACACCTTTCCTCTGTCTCCCCCAGGACCATGAGCAACTTCCACTTCCTCTAAGAAGTGTTAGAAACTAACTCATGGTGAGAGAGGAACACAATCCATGGTGAAGGGCAGCTGAGGAAAAAAAACAGTCCCAATATAAAAACCCTAATGACAGTTCTTAGTTGCAAAGAACATATCAACTTTAGTTCATTTAAGCTCTAAAGGAATTTGAAATGAGGCTATCAAAAAGTTCATGGACTCTATAAACAAAACTAGAAAATAAGGTTTGGCAAATGGACTGTAAGGGAACAGAGGCAAGTATACCACAGGGCCTCTCCCACCAGAGAACACCCCTGCAGTGCCACCAGAAGAGAGACAGCACCATTTCTGGCTCTGCTGTGAGGCCAGTGCCACTGGACTCCTGCAGCATAGACACTTTTTCAGTTCTTTCCCTGTGTTTGACTTGATTCCTGAAAGTTTGAACCGAAGCAAGAGTGCCCGATATCCAGGCCTGGGTCCTATAACTGCATACATTTTCTAGGAAGTGGGGGAAAGGGAATAAATGGCTCTGAAACATTCTTAGTCAGAAACAAAGCACTATCTCCCACCCAGCCTCTCAGGATTTGGAGACTGGGAGTCTAGATAGTGAGAAACAAAATGTTTACTAGACATAGTTAGAAAATGAACTAATTCTTTTTGAACTAGATCCACATTTCCCAGCCCAATGTATTGCACATTGAAAACAATCTCAATCAGAATTCTTGGTGACAGATAAAGGACAGAGATACTAAGAGCGATCTTGGTCGAACAGCCAGTGGCCAGCCCAATGAGCTGCTGTTGGAGAGATGGTTTAGGAGGAGACTGGACCCTGGAACTAGGTCTTCCCACTGCAGTGAGACAGGCTCAGGAGGTCACATTACCAACTGGAAAGGTGGAAGAGGAAGGAAAGCAGCTGGCACAGGGCCTCCAGGGTACAACTAGAGAGCACAGGTAGGCCTCCTGCCAGCGATCGGGATCAGTTTCAACAGGTGAGGAGAATAAGATGCCACAGAGACTGCTGTGTGCTTACCCAACATCCATTCTCCCCTCTTCCCTGGTAACATAACTATAACCCTATTCAGTTAGGAGTTAGGAGTTGGCAGAGGAGATACAAATGAAAACGACTGGATGGGATTTCTGGGAGTCCTTCTACAGCTGCTTGTCCTTTCCTTTCTTCTTTTTAGCTATAATATGGACATAACGGCTAGAGTTCCTGCAGCCATCTGAGAAAGCTGAAGATCTCAGAATCATCCTAAAGCCAAACATACAGATAGATGGAACTTGAATCCTCCATGACTCCGAAAACATGACTGCTTACCTCCAGCATTTCTTTATGTGAGGGAACAAACTTTTAATCTTTTAACATCATTTATTTAGGTCTGTCAGCCCAACAATCCTCACACACACCATGGACCATAAAGAGCAGAGGGACAAGTGAAATTGAGAAGTCCAAGCAGAGGAGCAGTTGCAACTGTCAGAGGAAGTAAGAAGGTAAGTAAGAAGCTGGTTTTAGCCATCACCCTGAATGCAGCATATCACTCCCCAGCCAGGCTTCCAGAAACTGGGCTGCCAATTATGTTGCCCAGATGGAACTTAGTCTAGTTTTGAGAAATACACAACCAGAACTGAGTTTCAAGAACAAATAAATGCACAGTTATCAGGACCAGATGTGTCCCAACTGCGTGGTCAAAACTGCCTGGATAGCAAAAGGAAGTTGATGCCAAGTCCTTAAATCCCTCCTGCCTGAGGTCAGGATTGGCCCAGAGAGCAGGTTGGGGGCCAGCATGAAAGCAGATGAGTAGTGGCCTTAGCTGTAGTGAAAGGTTATGAAGGACTTGAGACTGAGGGATAGGCCAAGCCAAAGAGTTGTTTTTCTCCCACCCCATTCTCTGGGACAATGAGAAACTAGTTCTGCACAAAGGGGTCAACTCACAATATCTCCTCCCATGAGAAGCTCCTTCAACCGCCATTCCGAGTTGGACCCTTCCCTCAAAGAGGGTTAGGACAGAAGAGGGATGCAATAAGAAGCTTCCAATTGCTCAGGAATGAAGAGTCAAAAAGGGGGTCCTGGAGGAAGAAGAGACTGCTGACTGTTCCTGGCCTTTACTCTTGGGAGACCTATGGAGGAGCCTCCATCTGTGAACCTTGTCTTCCTCTTGTACTTGCCTCTCATGAGGACCAGTCCCCCTGAGGGTAGCTGAACATTTGTGCAACATTTATATTAAGATGCTTCAGCTGCACAAAAAGCTATGCCTAATTAAAATGACTTAAATATGAAGGGTATTTATTATTCCACTTAGCAAAAGGCCTAGAGATAGTTTATTTCTGGTTTAGTAAATTCAGCAGGATGTTAAGTCACCAAGGATTTAAATCTTCCATGTTCAGCTCACTGACTCTCCAGTTCAGCCTTATCCCCACGATAGCAAAAGTGCCACAAAGCTTACAGAATCATACCTATATTACACTGAAGCCTTTATCGAACTTCCCTTGTGTTTACTTGGCCAGAGTTAGATCATATAACTTGGTTGCAGGAGAGAATGCCAAAATAAGTATTCAGCTTTTTTTTTTTAAGTCTTTTGTGAGGAGTGGTTTCTGTCAGCAGAGAAGAGGTTGGAAATGGATATTGAAGGAAAACCAATGGTATTGCCATGGAGACAGCAGGCACTATTTTAGATTAAAGGAATAGCTATAATTTGAGGCCCTAGAAACTGTGTAGAGACTTGACTGATGATAATTTACCAAAATGCTTAACAAAGGTGGGACAGAAAGAACCTGTTGTTCCCCTTTTTCTAAACTTGAAGGAATCATTGGTCAAGGTTCACTGTATTACCATTGGCCAAGGTTGTGGGCATATAGTCCTGGCACTGAGAAGTAACTTTGGACATTATAAGTCACTCAAAAACTCTTTCATTAGCCCCCTCACATCAACCCTCCACAAAATCACTGCAAGCCACGTGCTGCCCTAGAGCATTCTGACTATATCACCCCATAAGTACTCCCTACGTATAAATTCTAGAGCATCTCTTAGAGAAACTAAACATGCTCTCACCTGAAATTTGAAACTTAAATAAAGTAATAAAAATACAGGAAGTGGCTGAAGCTACTGGATTCAGATTTAGGTGTTCCATAGGTACTTTAGTCCATGTTCTTCTGGATCCCTGGTTGTTCAAATACTTTGGTTGTTTTTTAGATATGAGCCCCTCAATATAATGTCAGTAAACTTTTTAGATGAAGATCAGCAGAGCTTCTATTGCTTGCAATCAAAGAATTCTGCCACAGGGGAACAAAGAGAAGATATAATTCCCATTTGAAAAAAAACCAAGAGATCTATTTCTATCCACTAAAATACTTTTAAAATGCCAACTTTTGAGTTACTTTTATGTTATTCAGGCCACATTTTAAACACTAAAATAAGCCCATCAGGGTGCAAAATAAATAGCTACTTAAGGTCTTGCACTAATGGACACCCTCAACTCAACCTGAGCCTATAGCCGACTTCTTAGCAAACAGATATCTATTCCATCTTGCAGCCCACTGCATTAGTGTGCTAGAAAATTGCCTGGCAAGCAATATATAAGCCTTCTTCTGTGTCTAAGTAAAGAAGCACATTAATTTTATCAAGGCATTCAGAGCTAGGGTTGTTTGCCTGCTTGTCTCACCTCCCTCTAGAGATATAGGGAAACAATGTCTCTCAATTGTGAAAAACAAAATGAAAGCAATTACTATTAGGAATATTAAACTTTAATCTTAGCTTTCTAAATGACACTAAAGTCCTTTTCCCAAAGAGGTCTTCAATCAGGTGCTCGCTCTTTATTACAGAAGAAACCAAGGGTGCCTCTGTTAAGAAGGGATTATGAGATCAGGTCCGGAATTGACAGTCAGCCCTATTGAAGTAACAATATTTTATTACCCTGCATCAAACTAATGCACCATTATAATGATCTGATCATTAGGATAGTGGTTCATTCAAACTAATAACTCACAAAATATCAGCCTCTAAAACAAAGCTGAGTTTTGTTATAGGCACAGAAAGCACAGTGCAGGGCTATGACACAGACCTGGGGAGGAAATCTTGCATTTGCAATTAAATATCAATGCCTCATCACCCTGTGAGGGAAATCTGAAAAGGTACTTGTATATTATGACAAGCTCATTATGAGAAAGGTCCTGATTGTCACTGGGCACTGTGCTATTCTCCCGACATCTACATGTGAATTATTGTAGTATAGCCACTCAACCCATGTTCAATAAAAGAGGGTTTCTTAGCAACCAAAACAATATTATTGTGTAGCCAGAGAAAAAGCATTAGATTAGCAGAAAACCCAGATCCAAGTTCTGAATCAGGTCTTCCCTCCAGATACATGCTCTGCCCTTGACATGCTCTGCCCATGACAGGCTCTTCTCCTGGCCACCGAATGGCCAGCATCCCACAGGGTGGGTGCTAGGAATAGCACTACCACCAATACTGAAAGAGAGCCTAAGGTAAGGTGGTGTAGGGAGTCCAGAAGGCATTGTTCCAGAAGGTCCTGGAGCACTGTCACAGAGCAACCTGAGGGCCCAGATTTCCTGACCCAATTTCTGGCATCCTTGTACTTTCTCTATTCTGGAGCCACTTCCCACTTATGCTTCTAGACACCACTTTAGTGGGTATAACATGGTGTCCCCAGAATTCTGCTCTTTCCACAGCTTGAGTCCTTGCCCTGGGGATCTGGCGTTGAATTTGGGAATGACTCTGTCTGGGAGGAGAGACTTAGACTGATATTCTGCACGAGGACCCGTGGAAGCTCTGGGTGTGCTCTGCATGGAGGAAGAGGCTGCTGAGGAGTCCTTTCTTCCCTCCCTCCACTGCCACTTTCCAAAGGGTGTCCTTGCCCTCTTAGAGTGTGCAGTCTAGGGGGAATTGGGCTATGGCCCAGAGTGGAGTCGGGGACTAGGGATACTGTGCCCAGGGAGGAAAAGCGTCAACATGTTTATTGAAAGGATGAAGGGAACAGGGAGGTAGAGTTGGGCTCATAGCAAGCCAAGTTCTGAAGAAATGGGAACTAAAGGTACAGAGCAAGTGGACAATATGGCATCTCCAGTCCAAAGTCAGCTCACCATGCTGGGCTCACGAAATGCTGTGGCCACTGCTCAGACCATGGGGAAATTGTCAGGGCTTTCCTTTCAAGCAGTATAGTCTGTTGGCCCAAATATGTCACATTTTGCTTTGATGGTGGATTTGCTCTTACCTCAGAGTTATTTTGTGGCCAAATCTTATGCACATAGTTTGTGAATCAACAATCTAAAGAAAATGGATGCACCTGTCACTGGGGTTGTTTTCAGATCTGTAAATCCCAGATTTGAATGGGGGTCACTGAGGTCTTTTCAAGTGCTAACATTCTGTCACCATAATTTTCACATGTACCTTTTCTTCCTCATTGCATCCAGACATGAAGAAGAAATACAGGAACACTTTCCAGGAGGATGAGACCCCTTAAGAGACAGCTCTTGGAAAACTTGATGAAAAACATACAATTTAGAGATAGCAGCTATTCCCCGAGGCAATATAAGCCCATTTTGTCCCTTGGTCTCCCTGTCCCATCCCAGCTCTGCTTTTGACCCTGTATTGCAGGCTGCCCTTCTCTAGTGTCCCTGGCTCTCTTGTGGGCAAGTATGATAGAGTTACTTTCCTCAGCATTTCCATGTGGGCTGTGAGACCAACATACCAAATTTCAAAGGGATACTGCACCAAGCAAACATCACTTTCAATTTTCTGATTTCCTCTGTTAGCACATTTTTCCCTAAGTGTAATCCCTGGAGATCCATGGATACAAAGACAAAAGCACAAATTGAACCAAAATTCCCCAGAAGGAAGTCAGGAAACTGTGGATAGAATACTAAGAAAGTGATATGGGCAGTTGTGAAAAGAGAAAATAGAACACTGCTCCTGGGTCAAAGCTTGGAAAACTCCTGCCCAGTTAGTTGGCAAATCCGACCATGGCATTTTCTGGACAGACACATCCGGCATTGCTGTGTTTTCTTTTCAATATTCTTTGGTGTTAGCTGCTCCCTCCTTTAATGTTGGGGCTAAGAGAGAGATTTAGATATAATAATCTACTTTTTTGGAGGTAAATTGTGGAGCACACATTTGTTCTCTCAATCACTACATTTTTAAATCTGATAGGAAATGTCAGGAAGAATTAGGTTAAAAAGGTTTCTGAAGTGAAGGCTGGTCAAAGAGAAACAGCAGGAGTCCTTTATTTGCCTGTCTTCTCTGAGAGACCACTGGGGTGTGATTATGCAATCAGACCCAGGACAAAGCAAGGTGGGTGGCTGGCCAGCTTAAAGGAGAAAATGTATGCAAGGAAGGCTTTAGGACTTGTGAGCTATTTTCTGTAATCCTCCTCAATGACAGTCGCATACATTTGGGAAGGATTTGAGTCCTGCTAGGTAGATGGAATTGAAACCTCTCCTGAGGAAAAATAATAAAGGGGCAGTGTCTATAGTTCTTCTTTTCTAGGAAGGGCTGTTTAACAAGATCACCAGCCTGGGCTTTACACTGTGACTGCATGGCTACCAGTGAGGCTGTCAGCACAAGCTCTCAAGGCTGCTCTTATTCTGTGGCCACCCAGCTGAACTGAGAGGAAGCCAGGTGGTCTGGTGGCCAGGCAGAGCCTTCAATGACTGACTGCTCCAGTGACTCTGCTTTTGGAATCTCGGGTCCCCTCACATCAAGTGGCAGACAGAAAATATATGCCCTTTATGAAGATGTAGAACTTTACCTGCCCTACATTGCTGGTAGGATGTAAAATTAGACAGCTGTTAGGGTTACCAAAGGAGGAATGCATGAGGCAAAAAAGGGTGAAGAATTATGAATTTATTAGGTCATCTGGATACACAGATGGGCTGAACCCCAAAATGGCACCAGTCCCCAAAGATGGGGAATCAGAGGTTTTTAAATAATTCTAGGTGGGCTTTTTCTGGGAGGAGGATGCTATGTGCAGGTCCAGATTCTGGGACAGTCCAGAGGGGAGAGATACTGGTCTTAGTAAGTGGAATGTGATCTAAGAAAGTGGAATGTCCATTGCGAAGTGGCCTAAAAGTTAGTTCCCAGGGGAAGGGGTATTGATTCAATTATTTGATCAGACCTGACATTCCAGCCTTTTTGTTTTATGGAATAGGGATCAAGATCATAGCTTCCATATTTACTTCCTGCTGAAGTGGGACTTCAAGATCACAGGGGGTTGGACTTTGATAATAGTTGGCTGAATGAGGGGTCACAGCAGCATGATTTCCCCAAGAGACTGGTTGGTGAAAACTTGAACATGGTCCTGTTGAGTAATTTGGGAGGTAAAAGCTGATCCTGAGGTTGCCACAGCATCACTTGTCTGGTTTTGCTGCTTTTCTGTGCCTGGAGCTGGAATACAACTAAGACCTAGATGTTATCTTTAAGGAGCAAAAGATCTGGGTCTTAGTTGCCTGACTAATTATTTATTAGGGGAGAGTAGGTTACCCTGGGGACAAGGTTCTTGTTTTTCCAGTTTTGCTCCTTGCTCGCATTTAGAGCTCTCGGGCCCAGTGAATTTCTATACCTTTACCTGGACCATCATCCTTGCTCTGGGGGTCAAAGGGACGATGAGGCCTGGGCACAAAAGGAGGTTATGATGGTGTCTAGGGGTGGTATTTCCTGAGTACAAGTAGGGCTTGTAACCTGGTGGAGACAAACTGTTTCATAAATTTTATTATTACTGGGACAAAAGTTAGAAGAACAAGAATTATAAGTGGTCTGGTAGAAGGAAAGTGACATTAGTTTGGAGGGCTATCTAATAAAAGAGTAATATGCTAATTGATGTCACTCTGCTACAGCCTAAGCCATGCCCACCAGCCAACAGAGTGACTATATGCAAATTAACCCAATCAAGATGGTGGTAGGCAGCCACTGAGCTAGAGCAAACAGGAGATTTGCTTGCCCCAGTGATGGAGGAAGCTAAGCTTCCCCACCTGCCTAGGCAAGCTGTGGCCTCCGCACAAGGCAACAAAATTTAAATTATAGAAGATAAATATATCCCAGATACCTGCTTCCAGTCAGCCTAGCTGGGAGCTGGGTACCTGGGAGCTGTGCTCAGCCTGAAAACAGCCATCAGCCCCTCACCCAGGCTAATCAGGCACCCCAGCAGGACCTCCCACCCTGAGGGACTGTGACCAGTCTGCAAACAGCCATCAGCTCCTCACACAGACTGGCCAGGAACCCCAGGGGAGACCCCCACACTGAAGAGGATATGGCCAGCTGCAAACAGCCATCAGCCACTCACCCAGGCTGGCCAGGCACCCCAGCAGGACCCCCCACACTGAAGGGACTGTGGCCAGTCTGCAAACAGCCATCAGCCCCTCACCCAGACTGTCCAGGCACCCCAGGGGAAACCCTCACCCTGAAGGGGCTGTGGCCAGCTGCAAACAGCTATCAGACACTCACTCAGGCTGGCCAGGCACCCCAGAAGGACCCCCTCCCTGAAGAGGATGTGGCCAGCCTAAAAATGTCCCTAAGCCCCTCACCCAAGCTGGTCAGGCACCCCAGCGGGACCTTGATCCAGAACAGGGTAAACCAGCCTGCCCCACCCATGCACCAGGCCTCTATCTTATATGTAATATGCAAATTGACCCTAACAGCAGAACCACTGGGAATGACTGGTTACTATGACACACACTGACCACCAGGGGGCAGACGCTCAATGCAGGAGCTGCCCCCTAGTGGTCAGTGCACTCCCACAAGGGGAGCTCTGCTCAGCCACAAGCTAGGCTGACAGCTGCATTACAGCGGTGGTGGTAGGAGCCTCTTCTGACTCCTCAGCAGTGCTAAGGATGTCCAACTGCAGCTTAGGCCTGCTCCCAGCTGGCAAGTGGACATCTCCCGGGCTGCCAGAGGAATGTCTGACTGCCAGTTTAGGCCCAATATCCCAGGGAGCGGGCCTAAGCCAGCAGGTGGACATCCCCCGAGGGGTCCCAGACTGCAAGAGGGCACAGGCCAGGCTGAGGGATCCTCCTGAGTGCATAAATTTTTGTGCACTGGGCCTCTAGTAGTATAATATACCAAAATGAGGTTTGCCCTCAAATCATTTACTCTTAAATGTCCTTAGTTTAGGTAATATAGGGATTTCTAGATGGTTTCAAACAGCGTGGCATCTAGATTTTCTAGATGTCTGCAAACTGCTGCTTTACTATCTCAGTTTTCCTGTTCTGCTTGTCCTGGCTTACTGGTCTTTGTCATTTATATAACTTCTTTTTAACATTTCTTCCTACAAACCTTCTATAACTTTCAAAAACTTTCTTACAACTTTCACAAACATTCTTATAATTTTAACTCACTTACTTTTTTCCTTCAAAATGCATGTGTATGTTCCATACCTTCTATTATCAAAACCATACAATTCCTTTCCGATTAGAATTATTAACTCTTAGAAACCTTAATTTCTCAATGATTACCAAAAAGTAAATAACCAGCATTTCTTTAAATACTTTAAATACACTCTTACTTTCAAGAAAATATACATTCAACAAAGTACAAGAGACCTTCTGTAATAAAAACTAAAATTAGGTGAATTAAAGCATGTCTAGCCCTAGCTGGTTTGGCCAGTGGATAGAATGTGGACTGCAGACTAGATGGTCCTTGGTTTGATTCCAGTCAAGGGCACATGCTCAGGTTGTGGACTCAATCCCCAGAAGGGAGCATGCAGGAGGCAGCTGATCAATGACACTCTCTAATCATTGATGTTTCTATCTCTCTTTCCCTCTCCCTTCCTCTGAAATCAATCAATATATAACATGTCTAGCAATCAATATTTCAGTATTTTATTCCATCCTATCTAATAAAAGAGTAATATGCAAATTAACCATCACTCTGCAACAAAGATGGCAGCACCCATAGTGGTGGGGCAGGATGCTGGCAGCGTCACCCTGGCAACATGAGCACAGTAGGCATTACCTCAGCAACCCATGAGCAGGTCACACCACCCTCAAGCAGGCAAGCATGGCCAGCAGGCAGCCCCAGCAGCGCCTGCTCGTGAGTTGTCATGGCCATCTGTGATAAGGCAAGTGCAGCCGCAGGCAGCATCCAGCAGATCCTGCTTGAGGGTTGCTGTGGCGATCTGTGAGCAGGAAAACATGGCCCACAGGCAGCATCCCACCCTGGCCATAGCTCAAGGGAGACAACAACATGCAGGTGAGGCCAGGAGCCTGAGAGATCAACACAGAGGGGTGCCTGCTTTAAGCCTCCATGGTGTGGCTAAGGGAAGGCCCCCAGCAGACACACACACACACACACACACACATACACACACGGAGCACCTGCTCAGAGCCTCCTATGTGGCTGGGGGCAGACCCCAGGTGGAAATACACACATTCACACACATACACACACGTACAGCCTCTGATGTGGCTGGAGGCAGGCCCCCAGCAGGGACATGCACACATGGGGCAACTGTTCCAATGCTACATGGTGCAGCTTGGGGTAGGCCCCCAACGGACACACATACACACACACACGGCACCTGCTCTGAGCCTCTGCTGCCAGACTATGGCTGACAGTAGGACATTCACAGAGGGGGAAGGCTGGGCTGAGGGACCCCCAACCCCCCATGCACAAATTTTGTCACTGGGCCTCTAGTTTTAAAATATTTAGATGTTTACCATTTAACCCAGCAACGATCCAAAGCCTTTAAGTTATCAAAGACTTTGGAAAATTATATACAGGCTTATGAAGCTGGAAAAGGTGAGGGGAGGGGAAGGAGTAGCCGGTTCTCAGGCTTCTAGCTGCTTGGATTTAAAACTGCCACATTTTTCCTTAGAGATAACATGCTAAGATTTGGGTGATAATGAGTTCAGTTTCTGATAGTATCCAGACTATTAAGTAAGCATTCATAATTTTGCAATAAAGTTGTTCTTTGGGAAAGGGGGTAGGGAGAGGTGTGAGAATGCACTGAGGTCAGAGCAGTTTGCAGAGCATTAAAGGGGTGAGAATGCTGGCCTTAGGATCTAAAGGCTCTTTGAGGGGGTCCCTTCATCATGTCATATTATAGAAGAGCTTTACGAGAAGATTGAAGTTGGGAACTCAGAGGCGAGAGTAGCTGATGAGCTTGAGAAAGGAGAGGATTTCTTGTTTAGAGGAGGGGACAGTCATGGAGGGGATAATGCAATTACAGTCTAAGGAATGGTGTGGCTCTGTGGGATGAAAGTGAAACTGAGGTAGAATACTATCCTTTGGGACAACTGGGTTTTGTGAGGGGATGTGCGGCAGCTCTGGTCGGGCACTGAGCTAGATAGAACTAGAAAAGAATGAATGGAAGTATTTAGTAAGATGCAGTGTAGATGTGAGGTGGCTAATGATTGTGAGACTAATCTATCAACCCCCATAATAGAGACTGAGGATGGGACAAGGGTCCCAGCAAATTTGGAGAGGTCAAAATAAGTGGCCCCAGTGTCAATTAAAAAATAAATCAGCTTACCTGCCACCACAATCACTACCCGAGGCTCTGTTCTGGTGAGGTAAGTCTGTGGGGCCCTGTCAGGGCCTAGGCAGCTTCAGTCTTTGGCCAGTCCCAGGAGGTCTGGGAGCTCCAAATAATATCCAGAGGGAGACCTTGCTGAACTGGCTGAGGTCTAACCTGGAGCAGCCTGACTACAGTCTGATTTCCAGTAGCCTTCCCTTCCACACCTTGGGCATGTTCTCAAGTTTAAGCAGGACTTAGTCTATTTGTCTTTCCTTGTTGCATTTGAGGCATGGGTCTGGAGGAGGCTTAGCCCCTGACTTACCCTTGGTTGGAGGACCGGCACTTGGTTTAGGGTTCATGAGAGTGGTGGCTAGGAGCTGGAAGGCCTCCTTCTGGGCCTTAGCCTTGGCCTGATCTCATCTTTGTTTTTGGATTTGAATCTCCTCGTCTCTATTATTAAAGACCTTAAAGGTCAGGTTAATGAGTCTTTTTGAGGGGTTTGTTGAACTGTGTCTATTTTTTTGAAGTTTTTGGTGAATGTTGGGGGCTGATTGGGATATAAAATGGGTATTCAGAGGAAATATTTCCTTTGGGGAGGTGGAGTCCAAGGTGGTAAATTTCTGTAAGGCCTCTGTGAGGCAGAAGAGAAAGAGAGCTGTGTTTTCATCAGGGCCTTAAGTGATTTCATTAAGTTTGTCATAGTTGACCAACATATGGATAGACTTTTTGAGTCCAACAATAAGACAAGTGATCATGTGGCTACAGAGCCTGAACCCTGGAGAATTGACCTGATAGTCCCACCTCAGGACTATCAGTTCAGAAGACTGTATCAGTGCCCACCAGGTTGGACACTGAGTCCTGTCTTTGGAAGGCATCAACATGGTCCTGAGCTGCTAGTCAGATGCACTCCGTCTCCTCTGGGGTGAGAGAGGAGGTCAGGATGACATAGATGTTGTGCCAGGTCAGGTCATAGGACTGGGTCAGGTATTTAAATTTCTTAGTACAGGTGCTTTGGTTAATGGAAAAATACCTGAGATGCCTCTCAATCTGTGTGAGGTCAGACATGGAAAATGGGATGTGTACCCAGACAATAATCTCAGTTCCTGCTCCCTCCCTCAGGGGTAGAATGGGCATGGGAATAGAATACTAAGCTGTTGAGGAAGATGATCTTTGGATAGGCTGAGAGCAAGTATTAGGTGGGAAAAGACTGATTTGGAGCTTGCGTTCTTGGGCTTTGGCTCTCAGGGGCCTGGGAGAAGGTGGTTGCTGGTTAGGAGGGCCTGGTTTTTGGGAATCTACTGCGAATGAGAGAGGGGATTGGTAAGGTGGTGGAGGTCAATGGTCTGCTGGGTCAAAAGTAGATTCAGAATCAGAAGTGTTAGGGGTATGATGTTTTGTGTGAAGGAGAAAGATCTGATGGGTAGAGCAGGACTGAGAGAGGATTGAGACTGAAGGGTGAAAAAGGCCTGGATGTAGGGAATCTCTGACCATTTTCCATTGCAGTGACAGCAATTATTTAAATTGCAATGTGTTAAAATTAAAAGTGCCATTTTCCGGTCATTGAGGCTTAGTAGCTAGTTTATATTGTGGCCAAACAGTGTTACAGAATCAAATGAGGCAGTTGGACCTGATCTCCCCTGTGAGTGTGCAGAGTGTGTGGCATGGTCCACAAGGAAAGAAGGGTAAAGTGACAGACCAAAAATCTAAAAAAGACTGTTTAGAGCAAGAGTCCCTGCTGCTAAACAAATCATCATGAGAAATGAGAGGTGACCCTCTGGTTTGGGCACCCCAATCCAGAAGAACCCAAAGCAGTCTTTGAGTAGTCTTCTGGCCTAGAACTAGGACTTTTGAAATGAAAGACTTTTGAGAAGTCAGTAAGAGAGAGAGTGGGCAGAAGACTCGAGATGAGGGGAATTGTGGAACGTCACTCACCTAGAGGAGATTGGCCAGTATGGGATGGAGGGTCAGCAATGGAGGAGAGATTCCTTATTCAGAGTCCTCCTTGGCTGGTTCAGGAGGGTTCATAAGGGAGGGAGGCCTAATTGAGGATGGCAATTAAGTCACCCAAGTAGGATTGGGAAGTAAGCCCAAGTCAAGTTGCTCTCTGAGTAGCAAACTTGGGGTGACTGTAGCCAGGGCAATGCCTCCCCATCCCGTGGGACCCTTTTGGGTTTCAGCACCAAATTTTAAGGTTGCCATAGGAGGATTGCACAAGGCCAAAAGGGGTGAAGAATTAGGAATTTATTAGGTCATCTGGATACCCAGATGGGTTGAACCATAAAATGGCACCAGCCCCCAAAGACAGAGAATCAGAGTTTTTTTTAAAGAACTCTAGGTGGGCTTTTTCTGGGCCAGAGGATTCTTTGTTCAGGTCCTTATTCTGGGAAACTACAGAGATCAGAGATAATGGTCTTAGCAAGTGAAATATAGTCTAAGGAAGTGGAATGTCCATTGTGATGTGAACGAAAGGTCAGTTCCCAGGGGAGGGGGGGTATCAATTCAATTCTTTGATCAGACCTAACAATAGCCAATTTGGAAACAATTTAGCAGTTTCTTAAAAAGTTAAACACACACCTACTACAAAATTTAGTCATTTCACTTCCAGGTTTTTACTCAAGAGAAAAGAAAGCTACTTCCGTGCAGATTCGTACATAAATGTTCATAGCGCCTTTATTTATAATAGCCCCAAACTGAAAATAATGAACAATTGAGATTGTTCATTAACAACTAAGTAAGCAAGAAATGGAATATTCATGCAATGTAATAGTACTCAGCCAAAAAAGAATGAACTATTGATTCATACAACATGGAAGAATCACAAAATAATTATACTAAGTGAAAGAAGCCAGACTAGAAAAAGAATCCATACTATATAATCTCATTTATATAAAACTAGAGGCCCAGTACATGAAATTTATGCATGGGGGGGGGTGTCCCTTAGCCCAGCCTGAACCCTCTCCTCACAATCCAGGACCGCTGGCTCCTAACTGCTCATTTGCCTGCCTGATTGCCCCTATCCACTCCCCTGCTGGCCTGATTGATGCCTAACTGCCCCCCTGCCAGCCTGATTGCCCCCAACTGCCCTCCCTGCTAGCTTGATGGCCCTTAACTGACCTCCACTGCTGGCCTAATGGCCCCCCAACTCCCTCCACTGCCACAACCTGCCTCCTCCACATGAAGCAGCCAAGACACTGAGACCTGCCTCTTCCGCGTACACGCAGAGCCATGGGACCCCCAGGCCTCACCACACAGAGCGGCCACCAGGCCCCACCTCCGCTGTGCATGCGGCCATCTTGTGACAGCCATCTTGTGACAGCATCTTGTGAAGATGTGAAGGTGTGATGCCACTTAGGCTATTATTAGCATAGATTCTAGAAGATGCATACTAATCTATAATGATAGAATGCCTCAGGATAGCAAGAACAGGAAGGGATTATAAAGGGGCATGAGAAAACTTCTGGGGGTAATGGACATGTCTGCTGTAGGCAGTCAAACAGCCATGAGCAGAGCAAGAATGATGCACCAGATACAAAAGGCCACAAGGTTGGAAAGTCCCACCCAGGTTCCTAGCAACAGACAATCAATTGTAGGGTGAGACCTTGCCCTCATGGTGACTTTCCTTGCTTTTCCAAATCAATAATTGACCTGGAGAATATTCTATTTTGTTCTGGTACTGAATGGGGAAACATGGGATAAATTATTCCAGTCTGATGCCTTCTTTTCTTTCTAATAAACCCCAGTTTTCCAAATTATAATTAAAAGGAAAATATTAGAGCACAAACAGCATTATAACATTGAATTACAATATTTGGTAGAATTTCCTCTTTAGATCCAAATCAACAGGCAATTTAACAAATGGAGGAATCTCAATGGGAGTTCAACAGATGAAATTAACACAATACACAGCTCTGAACTAAAATATTTCTTTGCCCATATAATTGCTTGCAGCCACCCTTGTATAAAAACCCCATCAGATTACAGGATTTGTTGTGTGTAAGTTGAAGACTAAATGGTTGGTAACACCTTTCTGCTCTGCAATTCAGGAGATTAGTTTTTTAATAGGAAATTACATTAGTAATATTTTAGTCAACAAAAATGTGGGGAAATTCTGCATAAAGATGAAAAAATCAATTATCCAATGAAACTTTTAGAACTAAGAGTGAACAATTGGCCCTGGTCAGTGTGCTTAGTGGTTAGTGTTGGCCCAGACAACAGAAGGTCTTGGGTTAGATTCCTGGTCAAGGACACGTACCTCAGTTGCAGGTTTCATCCCCATTACAGGAGGCAACCAATGGATGTGTCTCTCTCACATCAGTGTTTCTCTCTCTCTCTCTCTCTCTCTCTCTCTCTCTCTCTCTCTCTCTCCTTCTACTTTGACCCCCTCCACTCTTTCTATAAAAAATAAATGGAAAAAATATCTTCAGGTAGGATTAACAAAACAAACAAAAAGAGTGAAGAATTATTGAAAATTTGTGAATGATTATTCACAAAACAATTTCTCTATACTTCTCCTAGCCAAAGTCCAGGGCAGAAAACATTATTTTTAAACTAGGGGCCCAGTGCATGAAATTCATGCACTGGGGGGGGGGGGGAGTTCCTCAGCCCAGCCTGCCCCCACTCACATATTGGGAGCCCTCAGGGGATGTCCTACTGACAGCTTAGGACCACTCCCTAAGCCTCTCTTTGTGAGAGGTGAGCAGGCTAATCAGGGGAAGCCACCAGCCCCATCACCCCACTGCTGCAGCCACTGCCAGTCACCGCAGCCACCAAGGTCTTTTCATCAACATGAACTCCAGTTCCTTCACCATGAAGAAATGACAACTTTCGTTAGGCATTTTCGAGATGTTTTTCATAAGCTATAACATTTCTTTCTTTATTTATTTCTTTTTTATCCTCACCTGAGGATATGTTTCCATTGATTTTTAGAGAATGTGGAAGAGAAAGGGAAAAACCAAGAGAAACATCAAAGTGAGAGGAACACTTTGATTGGCTGCCTCCTGCATATGCCCTGACCTGGGCCCCGGCCAAGGAGAAGCCTGCAACCTAGATACATGCCCTTTGTCAGAATTGAACCCAGACCCTGCAGTCAGCAGGCTGAGGCATTATGCAGTGAGCCAAACCAGCTAGGGCAGGATATGACATTTCTTATCCTTTCCAGCAGTGAACCTTCATTTTTTTCTCCAGGCGTGTGGTGGAAAAACCCTAGATCACCTTTAGGGGTTCTTATTAGTCAGGTTACTAAAATATTACCAGTGGCATACAGGGAGCTTAGCCAATGAGCAGTAAGAAAAGATATTTCCTCTGTAGTTCACTCTGATCACTGGCTCCACCCCTGCCCCTCCAATCCCAGCTCCACTCCTGCCCAGGCCTGTAACCTCTGGCTGAGGATGCAGTCCTGGGCAGGGGACCCCCAGACCCCTGGGATCACTGGCTCTGCCCCTGCCCAGGCCTGCAGTCTCTGCCTGAGGCTGTAGGCATGGGCAGAAGACCCCCCAAACTCCTCTGATCACCAGCTTCACAGAGCCCAGGCCTCTGTGATCACCGGCTCTGATCCTGCTCCCTGCCATTGCTAACTCTGTTCTTGCCCCACTGGCAGCCTCTGGCCAAGGCTGCAGGACTGAGCAGGGGACCCCCAGGCTGCTCTGATCAGAGGCTCTGCCCCTGCCCCACTATAGCCTCTGTCCAAGGCTAACAGGCCTGAGCAGAGGACCCCCAGACCCATGCATTGCTGGCTCCGCCTGTGCCCAGACCCCTGAGATTGAAGGCTCTGCCCCGGCCCCTCTGATCACCAAGTCTGCCCCTGCCCAGACCCTGAGATCGCCAACTCCATCTCTGCCCCACTTCAGCCTCTGTCTAAGGCTACAGGCCTGGGCAGGAGACTCCCAGGCCCCTGCCATTGCCAGCTCCAACCTTGAGCCTCTGGCCAAGGCTACAGGCCTGGGCAGGGGACCCTCAGGCCCCTGCTTTGCCGGCTCCACTGGTGCCCAGACCCCTTGATTGCAGACTCTGCCCCCACCCCTCCAATCACTGTCTCTACTCCTGCCCAGACCCCTGTGATCTCCAGCCTTGCCCCTGCCCAGTCCTAAGGCCTCTGGCCTAGGCCTTATGCCAGGGTAGGGCACCCTCATACCCCTCTGATCACTGGCTCTGCCCCTGCCCCCTCCAATCACTGGCTCCATCCTTGCACATACCTAAGGCCTCTGACGAAGGCCTCTGGTCTGGGCAAGGGGCCCCAGCCCCTTCTGATCGCCTGTTCCACCCCTCAGACCCCCTGCTTCCCCCACCACCTGCCTGGCTAATAGGCCTGATAACTTCAGTGGCGGGCTGAGCCTAACTGGGCGCTGCCATCTTGTGGCTATGGGAGCAGCCATCTTTGTGATGGAGTGACAACTAATTTGCATATTGCTCTTTTATTAGATAGGATGTGGCTATGGGCGCCGCCATCTTGTGGCTATGAGGATGGCCATCTTGTGGCTGGGAGGCGGCCATCTTTGTGATGGAGTGATTCCTAATTTGCATATTACTCTTTTATTAGATAGGATACTTTTATCACAGAATTCAGCACCATCCATGTCCTAGGTCATGCCATAGTAGTTTCTTCCTCCACAGGGACTTATAGTTTGTATGCAACCTGTATCCTTAAATCAGCTTCAGAGCAATTATACATTCTAATAATGCATGGATGTGTCTTAAGAACTTAGCACATGGTCTCTAGAAGGCTGGGTAGGAGTAAGGGTGTGGGGTGGAGAGAGTGGTAGAGAGAGGGAGGTGGAATCTGGGTGTCTGGCCTCCTTGTTCCAGTAAATGAATCTGGCTGAGTTCTAGGAACCAGAGCCAGGCAGGCCTGTACCTGTGTTCTAGGGCATAAGTAAAGGAAATTTGAAACCTAGGTCTCATTCTCAACCCAGGAAAAGTGACTTGGGAATACAGTCCAGAGCATGCAGTCCTAATGAAGAGGAGAGAACTAAAGCAGAGAGATTCCTTGTCACAGAGCCCCTCAGTACAATCCTAATGAGTAAGGAGACTAGAGATTTAATTATTGGAGGCAAGATCTAGAAGGATTTCTTGGGCAAATCTAGGTCTTGCAGCATGCGAAACTCATACAATTAGGGGAGTTTTCTATGAAAATAATAGAGAATTATGACAAAACTAGTGGCCCAGTGCACAAAATTTGTGCACATTAAAAGGGGATTAATTAGAGGAAATATTTTAATATTGCTATTTGCCCTTTCTCTATAACAGATATGTCAGAGATTAAAGAAAATTAGTAAAACATATATGAAAATCTTCCTCCTGTCAGAGTCTGGGGTGCACCATGGAACCCAGAGTCAAGTCTTCAACCACCCACATGCACTTCAAAATCACTCGAGACCCAAACCTGGATGGCCCCCCTTCATTGGGCTAGATCCAGACCCGGCCAGTCCCATCCTGTCAAGCCCTGCCAGGTGGGTGCAGCCTCAGGTCTCTTGGGTGCCAGGGCAGGGGGGCACCATCAAGGCCTGAGGCTTGGGGCACCACAGCCTGAAGTCCCCCATCAAGCCCTGCTGGGCAGAGGGAGTGGCTTGTGATCTCCCAGCTTGGCGCTGGGACAGGGGGCACAGCCTGAGATCCCCTGGCCTGGTGCTGGGGTGGGGGGCATGGCCTGAGGTCCTCTGGCCCAGCACCAGGGTGGAGGGCACACCTTGAGGGCCTCTGTCAAGTCCTTCTGGGTGGGGGGCACAGCCTCAGGTCCCCTGGCCTGGCACCAGGGAAGAGGGTGCAGCCTGAGTTCCTCTGGCCTGGTGTCAGGGCAGGGGGAGCAGCCTGAGGTCTCCTGTCAAGCCCTGCGGGTGGAAGGCACAACCTGAGGTCCCTGTCAAGCCCCATGCAGGAAGTGGGTGGGCACGCAGCCTCAGGTCCCTGCTGATTGCTCCTTAACGCTCATTATGGGAATTTAGCCTCAGCTGTGGGTGCAAATTGACCGGAGTGACGGTCAATTTGCATATTCTCCCTTTATTATATGGGATAACAAACCTCTCTTGCTTGGTTTTCACATCTGTAACATCTACCTCACAGGGTTGTTGCGCATTAATGTACATAAAACACTTAGAACGATGTAATAGTGAATATTAGCTATTATTATTATCTACACCTTTTAAATGATAATTATACAGACTGATGAATCTCACTATGGTGTACTGTAGCATCAACTGACAAGAATTTTTTTCTGGCAACACCTTTTAAAGTAAGCTTTTTATTGCTATCCTAGAGGCCCGGTGCACAAAATTTATATACTTCGAGGGGATCCCTTAGCCCATATTGCGAGAGGGAGCAGGCCAGGCCAAGGAATCCCACTGGTGCATGATCAGGGAGGGATATGGGAGGTTGGCCAGCCAGGGAAGGACTGTGGGAGGGCTCCAGGGTGTGTCTGGCCCATCTCACTCAGTCCTGATTGGCCAGACCCCAACAGCAAGCTAACATACTGGTCAGAGTGTCTGCCCCCGGTGGTCAGTGCATGTATAACAAGTGGTTGAATGGCCTTAGTATATCATTAGCATATTACACTTTGATTAGTTGACTGGCTGACCACATGACCAGATACTTAGCATATTAAGCTTTTATTATATAGGATAATGTACATGTAGAAAATATTTAAAAACTAGAGGCCCAGTGCACAAAAATTTATGCACTCGGAGGAGTCCCTGAGCCAGGCCTGTGCCCTCTCACAGTCTGAGTGTTCAGGCCTAAGCTGGCAGTTAGACATCCCACTGGCAGCCTGGAAGCCCTCAAGGGATGTCTGATTTATAGCTTAGGCCCACTCTTTGTGGGACATCCTTAGTGCTGCCAAGGAAGCGGAAGAGGTTCCTGCCATCACTGCTGCACTCACAGATGTCAGCCCAGCTTGTGGTTGAGCAGAGCTCACCATGTGGGCACACACTGATCACCAGGGGGCAACTCCTGCATTGAGTATCTGTCCCCTGGAGGTCAGTGTGCATCATAGCAACTGGTCGTTCCCTGTTGTTCCACTGTTAGGGTCAATTTACATATTATCCTTTTATTATATAGCATTACTCCATAACAAATCCCTCCTGAACAATATTTGTTACCTCCATTCCTGTAGGTTAGGAATCTAGGTAAGTCTTAGCTGTGTTCTCTATTTCAGGGTCTCATGAGGCTGCCCTGGTGATGTCAGCAGAGGCTGTTCTAGAAGCTGAGAGCAAATCTGAGGCAGGACCTGCTCCCTCACACACTGCTAGCATCGTATAGTTCCTCAGACACTGGACTGAAGAGGCCTTCCATTACCTGCCATGTGGGCCCCTCCATATGGCAGCTTATCATATCAGAGCAAATGTGGAAAGTGAGCCAGAGAGAAAGAGAGTACCAGCAAGTGAAGTCACACTTTATCATAACCTCATTAGATGCCCAGTGCACAGGATTTGCACACTAGTGGAGGGTGTGGCCTGCAGGGATTGGCCTGCTGTGGGAGCGCCACTCATCCCAGTCAGCTGAGAAGCTGTGGACCCACCCTCTGAGCGTCTGCTCCCTGGTCCGGCATCTTCTGTAGAGCCAGAGCACTCACCTCTCCAGGGGACCTGGTCAGAGCCAGGCCCAGGTACAATAGCACTGAGAGGCAGCAGAGTAGGCCTCAGTCATGCGGCAGTCATGAACCCACCTCCCAGCCTCCAAGGTCAGTTCTGAGAGGCCAGTGGCACTGCACAGCCTGCAGGCAACCAGAGGAGGTAGCAGGGAGTAAGGAGGAAGAGACTGGGCAAGGAGGCAATGATCACAGCCGGGTTCCTGCCTTTCAGCCCAGGGTTCACAGCAGGAGCAGCCACTCATCCTGGTCAGCACACTGAGCACCAGGGGACAGCTCCTGCATTGAGCATCTAACCCCTGGTGGTCATTGCACATCACAGTGACTGGTCAACTGGTCCTTTTGGTAGTTTCACCATTTGGTCACTGAGTTTTTATTATAAAGGACTAGAAACCTGGTGCACAAAATTCACATACGGAGGGGCAGTACCTCAGCCTGGCCTGCACCCACTTGCAATCCAGGACCCTTTGGGGGATGTCCAACTGCTGGTTTAGGCCTGATCCCATTCGGACATCCCTCTCACAAACCAGGACCACTAGCTCCTAACCACTTGCCTGCCTGCCTGATTGTCCCTAACAGCTCACTTGTCTGCCTGATTGCCCCTAACTGCCTCTGCCTGCCTGCCTGATCACCCCTAACCACTCATCTGCTTGCCTGATTGCCCCTAACTGTTCACCTGCCTGCCTAATTGCCCCAACCACCTCTGTCTTGGCCCCACCACCACGGCTTCATCCGGAAGGATGTCCAAATGATGTCTGGAAGGTCTCTGGCTGTCCAGTCTAATTAGCATTTTATGCTTTTATTATTATAGGTAGTGGAAGAAATAGCCTTCACATTTATCCATTAGAAATAGGTCATTAGATGCAAGCTGGAGGGACTGTGAAGAATAAATGAGTTGGAAATATAATGCCTGATCAATAACTGACACTTAATCATTTCATTTTCCTTACCCATGTTTGAGGTATTTGTTGTTCCTCTGACAGAAAGCATTGCTGTCCTGTCCTCTTCCCTAAAGCCACTTTGGGCTTGTAACTCCCTTTCTGATCTCCCCCTCATCCTGGAACCCACTCACTTCCTATCTGTTTCACACATCTTGATGTTGGAGTTCAATCAATTTAGCACTTTAGTGGGTATGGCCTTTTATTTGGACTTAATTGTTTCCTAACTCTTTTACGTTGGAAATAACATCTCCTAAACAGTTAGTTGTTGAAGGTAGAAACTGTGCCTGAGATATTTTCTTTTTTTAAACATCTGGCCTAGTGTTCAGCCTGTAGTACCTGGTCAATACTTACTGAGTGGATTTAAACTAGTTCTGATCCCTTACTCAGAATGAAATTGATTCTATCATGTATTTCTGTACTGCTGTTAGCAGGAAATTACAGGGTTGACAAGCTGACTTCCCAAAGAGTCTGACTTGCTTTCAATTAACCAATGGGTAAAGGACACTTCAGGAAAGACACCATGAGGAAAGCACCATGGATATATGAAGAAACACAAAGTACAGTTTTGCCACTAGGCAGCTGATAAATCAATGGCACCAATACAATGTGAGCACACAAAAATATTGCCAATAATGAAAAACCAAGTAGAAGAGTTCTCGATGGGTAGAATATATAATGGAAGAGCTCCCTGTGGAGAGAAGTCACTATGTTGGAGTGACCCGAGAGCTCCATAGGAGGGAGATAGAAATTGAGACAGACTTCAAAGGATGAATGGGCTTCAGGGTAAAAAGAGTGGACAGAGAAACCTTTCAGCCCAGAGTAATGTTATGGACCCAAGAATCAGACAGGAATGCAGGACAGAATTTGCTAGAAGTTTAGAGATGGGGCATGACAAAGAAAAGGCTGGAAAGGTAGTCTGGGTAATGGAGAGCCTCAAAGCCAAGTGAAGGAAGTCGGACATTTTGCCATAGATCACCAAGACCTGAGAGGCTCTTGAGCTGCAGATGACTCGAGAATGTTGACTCTGAGGCAAGTTGGTCTTGTTTCATGAAACAGCCCAAACTGGAAAATCCAAGTGCAAACAGCACTGGATAGCCAGGTCCTGACCACCAGGGATTGTTCAGGGTCAATGTGACTGTGTTCCTCTGTCCTTATGTGTCCATCTGCACTGAACACTTCTCGCTCATAGTTTGGCATTGCTTCTACGTGCTGTTTTCATGGAGGGGGCCCTTCTTGTTGCAAAAGAAACAAAATAAAAACAAAAGCAAGGAATCATTTGGGAATTCCTATAACATCTGTGCAAGCTGGTAATGGACCAATTTTCTCATACCTGGATCCATAGCCTCACTGAACTGCAGAATCAGGAAAATTAAAGAACGAATTGATAGGGCTTTTTAGTGTATCTCCCCAGACAGTTCCCAATTGTTCTCCATAGGTTGGAATTAAATTACTCTAAAACATAACTTCTTCCCAAATAGCCAGATAATTTTCATAATTTATGAAACTTAAAGAGAATAATATGCTTCAAAAATAAATTATGATTTTGAAGTTACTTAAGCAACTACCAGATAAACATGCTGAGGGAAATTCCCTCAAAAACAACAAAACTAAAATGAGTAAAGATCCTAACCATGTTCCTCTGGTCCTCAAGGAGCAATGGTTCTAGCAGTCATCCACAGGCTGGCAATCTGAGAGGCTCTTCTGGGACAGGGTAGTCTCTGCTCATGGAGAAAGAGTAAAATCCACAATGCTGGAAAGATTGTTGGTTATAGCATCCCAGCTGGGTGCAGGAGCTCTGAGTGTATGATGAATTAGAGGCCAAAGCTCTCAACAGTCAGTTTACATAAAAGGCTTCTGCTGGAGAAAAGGGAAAGGGAAAGCAGGGCCAATGGATAGGAGATGAAGAGCACAGTGACTGTCTGTTTAGAATCTAGTTTTTCTGAACATTTCTATCAACTCCCTTCTGAGCTTAATGCTAAAAGAACTTAAGGAGATGCTTTTATAAGGAATCTGTAAGGAAGAAGAACAACTAACATTTTCAGGGTACTTATTTTGTTCTAAGCATGGAAACAGTTGCTTTATCAATTACTCTATGAGATAGATACGATTATGGTCTCAGATGAGGGTACTGAGGCTTGGAGAAGTTAAAATCCAAGATTACCCAGTGAGGAAGTGGCAAAGCTGGGATTCAAACTAAGGTCAGCTGACTTAAGCCCATGCGCCTTGACACCATACCAAATTGTGTCATAAACAAGACTGAGAACAATACTACCCAAAACATTGGGCAATGGGAGGGACACAATGAGCTCCAGTGAGGTCATTAGGGTTCCAGAAAATCAGGGCTTTGGCACAGAAGGCAGCAGTACCAGAGATGGTGGCTCCTTGGCCCACAGAGAGAAGCAAGACAGGCCAGACCAAAGACCAAAAGAAAATTGTGGGTGCCAGAGACATTGGGGATGGGAGTCTTTAACATGAAAATGGCAGTGGGAAGAAAAAAAAACTGTGCAGGAAGGGGACACAGAGAGAAGATGGGCCAGGACAGATCCCAGAGGAACACCAACATTTCTGGATTAACAAAGGGGTCTCAAAATCAAACACAACAAGAAGGGGGTCAAGATTTCATCAACCCAATTTTATTAAAACATGTTGAATTTCATTAGGGATAATTCCCAAATAAAGTCATCTACAAGTACTTGTCTTTTTAAAGTTTTTCTACTTCAAACTCACATTAACATCTCTTCCCCCTGCCCCATTGCCTCCCACTCTCTCATTGTTTACAGAAAATTCAAGTAGAAAATGATTTCACTCATATGTGAAATTTAATGAACAAGGTGAACCAACAAGGAAAATAGAGACAGACTCCAGATAGAGAGCAGGCAAACAGCTGTTGGGGTCAGGATGGAAGGATTGAGCAAAAAAGAAAAGAAAAAACTCAGGGACACAGACAACAGTGTAGTGATGTGGGATTGGGGGAGGTGGAGGAAGGCATGGGGATCAATGGTGATTGGACAGAAAGTTGACTCGGGATGGTGAACACACAATAGTGTGTACAGATTATGCGTTGTATAATTTTGTTAACCTCTGTCAGCTCAATAAATTCAATAAAAAGGACAAGAAAAGAAAAATTGGAAAGAAAATACAGCAAAAAAGTTTAATTCCTTTAAATAAAGTTTCACACAAAACATTCACTTAACAAACATTGATGGGTGCCTACTTGAGAAAAGAAACAAACAGGAGGAGCCAGTTTAATTTCATGGTCAATTATGTTCACAAAGTTAACCTATCAAAAGTGATAGATGTAGTGTCTCTGGGAACAGCAGAGTGTGATCTAAACCTGGAGGACATTTGGAAAGTTAAAGTTGAGATCTTTGGTCAAACCAAATTGTAGTGTAGCATTAAGTAACCAAAGAAGGACTTGGTTAGGGTAGAAGTAAAACCAAAGGCAGGAATAAGCCTAAATCAAAATACTGGGATTAAACAAATCTTTGAGGTTAACTGGTTATGGGAACCACACCAGAGATGCTGGATAGTCAGGACCTTGTTCTTAATATGCTGGATGGCCAAGGCCACTCTGAATATGGGAATCTTAATCAGAATGCTCAAGGCTAAGATACCATAAGAAGATGCAAGGCCACAGCAATCTCACAGTATACTGTGACCCAAATGATTGTCACTGTTGGCAATTGCCTTCTTTTATCTAAGTGGTATAATACATTACTGACCAGCCAATGTACAGCTGCCGCTGCGAGAGGAGTCTAGGAGTGCAGGAAAAGCTGGAGAGAGGGGAGAGGCCAAAGAAGCAAGATTGGAGAGCTCAGGTGCCACTACTATGTTAGGCAATGAGCCTAGGGGCAGCCTGTGGCTGCTCAGATAATAGCTATCGGTTCAGAGACTACTACTGCTCATAGGAAAGATGTATTAGTTTATTACTTGATGTGTGGCTTTCTATATGGGACTTTGCTGTGAAGGCTGTTTTGTCTGATGGCTATATGGCCACTAGCTTGTACAATAAAGGCTTACATACACCCACAACTTCTCATGGCTTCTCCATCTACCACCTGGTATCTAAGAAGGTCCAGCCCTGGCAGAGGGGTTTGGCCCTGACAGTTAGTGCAATGGACAGGGTTTGAGAAGGAACATGCCCTGACAGTTGGCATAGTCAAGCAAAATTCAGAAGAATATATGGACTCAGAGTACCAGTACTCTGGCTGTCTGACACTGATGAAAGGATTAATATGCATATTAAGCACCAGAATTGTGCCTCAGGGCTAGCCCGAGATCAGGGATTCAGGGTGCACTAATGGTATTGAAGTGATCCAATTATTTTTTTCTTAATCCTCACCTGAGGATATATTCATTGATTTTACAGAGAGAGGAAGGAAGAAGGAAAGAAAGAGAAACATCAATGTGAGAGAGAAACATCAATTGGCTGCCTCCGATACCTGTCCTGACGAGGTATGTTCCTGACCTGGTATCAAAGCCACAATCCTTCTGGTGCATAGGATGGCACTCTAACCAACTGAGCCACCCAACCATGGCAAGGGCTCCAATTATTTTTTAAACACTTATTAATAGTCCTGCAGCATGTGGATGAGTCACTTTGTAAAGTACTGCAATCTCACCTTCAGTTTCACCAAAATGGAACTTAACATGTGTGTTCCTAAAAATCCTAGTATTCATGGTGTGCATTTTTCCAGCTGATGGTTCAATTCTCAAAGGAAAAACCACAGTTCTTAGCAAAGAAAGGTTTATAAATAAAATGGGAAAGAGAAGATGAATGATGATTAAGTCAGCCTAAAGAAGGAAAAGAACAATAGTGGATCCACTGACGTTCCATTGTGGTGACAATCACAATGTGCAATCCTTAATGTAAACATTTCTTTAATGTAGGCTGTTAACAATGCCCCCCACTTTAGGCCTTTGTTCTCCTTTGTAAGAAACTTTTAATTAGAGATGGAGCAGCGTTTCCCTCCCTTCAAGGGTGATCAATATTCCCACCTTTGCCAAAAGGCCATCAGCCTGAGCCAGCATTGTTGCTAGTCTCTCTAATGCTCAACAAAAGGAAAGTTGGCACTTCTTAGCAGAACATGAATCTTTGATGGTCTCCTAATAGCCAACATTATTAAATAGTAAATATATTGCTCTAAACTCTTCAGCTTCTTGTCATCTCTAGAACCAAAGGTCTGCATAGGTACCAGGACCCCAGTCCTCCCATCTTTTTTATCCTCTCAAGGAGGAACTGAAAAATGTGTATCCCAAATCCCAGTATGTTACATGAGTTCTGTTTGTCTCTGGCTCACCATCAATTTTAGCTCTAGTGAAAAATAGTCATCTTGTAAGCACATTCTGAAAAAGTTGTGATTTGGGCCAAAAAAGGTGGGGAGAGAGAGCGTGGGGTGGTCTCTGTGCTGCAGAGAACCACTGTCCTCACTGCTGTTTTTCCCCCTAGAATCTTATTCTCCATCCTAGGGGTTCCCCGCAGGTAAGTGAGACCTCTTAATTTCGGTATTTGCAAACACTGAGCTTTTAAACAATTCTCCTGCTAACTAAACTTTAAAAATCTTTCCATATGGCCAGTCAGAAAGATAAGGCCAAGAGTTTATCATTGTAAGAAAAATTGTTCTGCCTACTCTATCAATGGTTAAGAAAGGAGGCAAACAGAATGTAAGACTTTTGTTTCTGAATCAACCTGAGAGTTTAAAAAACTTGTTGGGTTCTTTATGCATCCAGGTTTTTTTTGAAAACAAGAAAAAATAACTCTTTCAAACCTATCACACACACTCAGTGGCAGGTAGTTTATCTGTTACCTTCTCTAGTTTAAGTCACTGATAAATACTAACAAACTGCCACTGAGCAAATAGTTTTGCAGAGCAATGAAAGCAATTTTGGTTAATTTTACTTACCCATAGGACACAGAATGGTTACTAGTAGGAAGAGATTAAATTATTCCTAGATAGAAACTAATAGGCAATAACCTGGGGTGGGAAGGAGCTCTGAGGAGAGCTATTTCAGGTACAAAGTAAATGTAACTACTACTGTAAATCTATAAGTAAGAAAACTCAAAGTTTTGTCAAAAATCACATAGTTGGGGATAGCATTAATACTCATCTGTCTTTGGGGCTTCTTATAACCTACCACAGTATAATAAGACCCTTAAGAAAAGGAACTGATTAAAATATGATACATTTTTACCCTAGCCAGCTTTGCTCAGTGGTTAGAATGTCAGCTGGTAAACTGAAGGATCATGGGTTTAATTACAGGTCAAGGGCATGTGCCTCATTTGCAGGTTCAATCCCAGCCCCAGTTGGGGCACACATGGGAGGCAATCAATTGATGTATCTCTCTTACATTAATCTCTCTCTCTCTCTCTCTCTCTCTCTCTCTCTCTCTCTCTCTGTCTTGCTCTCTCTCTTTCTCTCCCTCTCTCTCCCGCTTCTTCCCTGCCTTCCACTTTCTCTAAAATAATCAATGAGAAAAATAGCTATGGGTGAGGATTTAAAAAGTAAACAAAATAAAATCTGGCACATTATTATTCTACATCAATAATATTCCTAATTTTGGTTATTACTCCTAATATTAAGTGGCATATTAAAGTGTATCAAAGGAAAGATCCTCACTTGTAAGAACCTTCATGATCTGTATGGTGCAATTCATTAAGAAAAAAAATTAAGCCAGATCCCAACATGGCCACTAGCAGAATGGCAGTGAGGAGAGTGTGAGGGCATAAAGGAGTGAGAGGGGAATATGTAGACATGTGGTGTGTGTGTGTGTGCATGTGTGTGTGTGACAGATCTCACAGGAGTCTCAGGGACAGGCAGATTGGAATATCATGGAAGGGGAGCCCCTGTTATAGCCACAGCCCATGCCATCTTGAAGTGGGGAGAAGTAGAAGCCAGGAGCACAGCTGCATCAACACCCAGACTGCCCTCAGACACCATCCCAAACCCACTCAGTGAGCTGCTTACCAGACATAACTGGTGAGGGACCACAGTATCTCCCTGCAGTGAGTGGTGCCCTACCTCACTGCTGGCTCCCAGATATCTGCAGTGACCAAATGCCAGAGAGACCTCCCGCATCCTGCCTCTCCATCCAGGCTCCCGGACCCCATGATACTGGATCCTGTGCTTCAGGACCACTCACTCCAGGACCCAGTGTTTGAGTGCAAGCCAGAGGGAACCCAAGCCCCTCCCTGCCCAGGCTTCAGGACCGCATCATTGGGTGTGAGCCAGGAAAACCTGGGGTGGTGACCTGCTCAGCCCCAGGTCCAGGCTGATGGGGAAAGCGAGAGGGTCTAAGGAACTACCTTATTGCTGGCACTGGGGCACACCGTGAATTGCATGCCAGAGGGCTCTGGGGCCTCACAGAGAGTTGAAAACCAGAGGAAATATGCACATGCCCCTGCCGACCCTGAGCAACTTCAACATACAATTAAAGGAACAGATCCATGGGGGAAAGAAATGCAACTCAGAGCAGAGACAATAAAGGTGTGAAACACAAGGCAAATCAGTCTCTGGGCTAAAGATTCCTGGACTATTGGATTGCTAAGGGCTTTAACTTATTTTTTTAAAAAATATATTTTACTGATTTTTTACAGAGAGGAAGGGAGAGAGATAGAGAGTGAGAAACATCGATCAGCTGCCTCCCGCACACCCCCTTACTGGGGATGTGCCCGCAACCAAGGTAAATGCCCTTGGCCGGAATCGAACCTGGGACCCTTCAGTCCACAGGCCAACACTCTATCCACTGCAGGGCTTTAACTTCTTGGACCTCTAGCAGGTTGCACAGGGCCAGATACTGACAGTAACTCACATTACATAGAAACAAATACAAAGGGGCAGCAAAAATGGGGAGACAAAGAAAAAAATCTCCAAGGAAAGAAAAGAAGACATCTCAAGAAAAGGAACTAAATGAAATGGAGACAAGCAATTTGTCACAGAAAGAATTCAGATTAATGGTTATAAGAATGCTTAAGTGTCTGGATAAGAAATTCACCAACATGTGTAAGAATCAAGAGTAAATGAAGAATGACACTGCTGCAATAAAGAACACAATGGAAGGTTTCAACAGTAGACTAGAAGAAGCTGAGGACCAAATCAGCAAGTTAGAAGTCAAGGTAGTAAAAACACCCAATCTGAACAGAAATTAGAAAAAAAATTAAAAATCAGGAAGAGAGTTTAAAGGAGTTTTTGGTTAATATTAAAAGAAGCAACATCTGCATAATAGGGGTGCCAGAAGGAGTAGAAGTTGAGCTATTTAAAGAAATAATGACAGAAAACATCCCTGACTTAGGAGGCAGTTACACAAGCATAGAGTCCCAAACAAGATAAACCCAAAAAGACCCACACCAAGACACATCATAATTACAATGTCAAATATTAATGACAAAGAATCTTAAGGGGTGCAAGAGAGAGAAAGTTACCTGCAAAATATCTTCCATTAGACCAATAGATTATTTCTCAATGGACACATATCAGGACAGTAGGGAATGGAATGAAGTACACAAAATAATGAAAAGCAAGGGACTGAATCCAAGAATACTCTATCCAGCAAGGCTATCATTCAATATTGAAGATGAAATTAAGAGCTTCAGAGTCAAAAACAGGCTACAGTAGTTTATTACCACCAAACCAGCAATGCAAGAAATTTTAAAGGAACTAGTGTAAGAAGCAGAAATAGAAACAGAAATATAAGCACAGAAATAAATAATAAAAATGGCAACAAATAAGTACCTACCAATAATAACCTTAAACGTAAATGGATTAAATGTCCCAATCAAAAGACATAGGGTGAGTGAACAGATAAGAAAACATGATCCATATATATGCTGTCTACAAGAACTCAGAAAAAAAGGACTCACACAGATTAAAACTGAATGGCTGGGGGAAAAAAATTTAAGCGAATGGAAAGGGAAAAAAAGCTGGGGTAATAATACTCATATCTGACAAAATTGACCTGAAAGTGAAGGCCATAAAAAGACATAAGGAAAGCCACTTTATAGTATTAAAGAGATCAATACAACAAGAGAATATAACTCTTGTAAATGTATATGCACCCAATACAGGAGCACACAAATACATTTAAAAAAAAAACTTCTGAAAGATATCAAGAGAAAGATCAACAGCAATACAACCATAGTCGGGGACTTTAATACTCCATTGACATCACTAGATAAATCTAGACAAAAAATCAACAAAGAAACAGCAATCCTATATGACCCACTAGAGCAGATGGAACCTACTGACATCTTCAGAACATTTCAACCCAAAGCTATAGAATATGCATTCTTCTAAAGTGCACATGGGACATTTTCAAAGGTAGGTCACATATCAGGACATAGGCTAAATCTCTTTAAATTCAAGAAGACTGAAATAATATCAAGCATCTTCTCAAGTCCCAATGGCATAAAATTGGAAATCAACTACAATAAAAACAATAAAAAACAATCAAACATGTGGCGGCTAAATAGTATGCTATTAAACAATGATTGGATTACAAAGAGATCAAAGAAGAAACATCCTAGAAACAAATAACAATGGAAACACAACAATCCAAAATTGATGGTACACAGTGAAAGCGATCCTGAAAGGAAAGTTCATAGCATGACAAGCCTACTTCAAAAAACAAGAAAAATGGGTAATAAGTTATCTAACCCAACAACTAAAAAATTAAAAAGAGAACAACAGGAAAAGCCCAAAGTATGTAAAAGGAAGGAAATAATAAAGATTCAAGTGGAAATAAATGACAAAGAGACCAAAAATAAAAAATAAAAAACACCTCACAAAAAACAATACAAAAGATCAATAGAAACAAGAATAAAACAAGCTTGATGAACCTCTAGTCTTTGAATAAACAAGACTGATGAACTTCTAGTCAGGCTCACCAAAAGCAAAGACAGAGTACCCAAATAAAAAAAAAGTCAGAAATGAAAGGGGTGAAGGAACAACCAACCCCACAGAAATACAAAGAATTGTAAAAAATAACAAAATATCATGAACAACTCTATTCCATCACACTGGACAATCTAGATAAAATGAATATATTGTTAAAAAAAATAAAACCTGCACTAACAGGTTTGGCTCTGTGGATAGAGCGTCGGCCTATGGACTGAAAGGTCCCAGGTTCGATTCTGGTCAAGGGCATGTACCTTGGTTGTGGGCACATCCACAGTAAGGGGTGTGCAGGAGGCAGCTGATCGATGTTTCTCTCTCATCGATGTTTCTAACTCTTTATCCCTCTCCCTTTCTCTGTAAAAAATCAATAAAATATATTTAAAAAAAAGAAAGAAAGAGAATTACAGGCCAATATCCCTAATGAAAAGAGATGCTAAAATCCTCAACAAAATAATAGCAAATCACATCCAGCAATACATTAAAAAGATCATACACCATGACCAAGTGGGGTTTATTTCAGGGATGCAAGACTGGTACAAATTAAAAAATAAACAAATGTGATACGTCAGATAAAAAATTGAAAGATAAAAATCACATGATCATATCAATTGATGTAGAAAAAGCATTTGACAAAATCCAACACTCTTTTTTTATAAAAGTTCTCAGTAACCTGGGAATAGATAGATTATACCTCAACATAATAAAACCTTTATATGACAAACCTTCAGCCAATTTCATACTCAATGGGCAAATACTAAAACTATTTCCTCTAAGAACAGGAGTAAATTTTCACCCACTTTCACCACTACTCTTTGCCCATTTTCACCACTCCTGTTTGACATAGTACTGGAAGTGCTAGCCATAGTGATCAGTCAAGAAGAAGAAATAAAAGGCATCCAAATTGGAAAAGAAGAAGTAAAACTGTCATTATTCACGGAAGTAAAACTGGCATGATATTGTACATAGAAAACAACAAATACTCCATCAAAAACTATTAGATTTAATAAATGAATTCAGCAACATTGCAGGATACAAAATTAACTCCCAAAAATCTATACATCAATAATGAACTCACAGAAAAAGAAACTAAAAACAACAACAAAAAACAAGACAAAAAAGAAATCCCATTTACCATTGCAAAAAAAATTAAGATACCTAGGAATAAACTTAACTAAGGAGGTGAAAGACTATATTCAATAAACTACAGGACATTGGAAAATAAAATAGTGGAAGATATTAACAGTGGAAGAATATACCATGTTCATGGATTGGTAGAATCAACATCATTAAAATGTTCATACTATCTAAAGCAATTTATAGAAACAACATAATCCCCATTAAAGTACCAACAGCATATTTCAAAGACCTAGAAAAACTCTCCAAAAATTTCTAGAGAATAAAAAAAAGACTCCAAATAGCTGCAGCAATCCTGAGAAAAAAGAACAATGTTGGAGGGATCATAATAGCAGATATCAAGTTATATTACAAAGCCACTGCTCTAAAAACAGCCTAATAGTGGCACAAGACCAATGGAACAGAACAGAGAACCCAGAAATTGACCTAAGCCATTATTCTCAATTAATATTTGACAAAGGAGGCAAGAGCCTACAATGGCGTCAAGAGTGTCTGTTCAATAAATGGTGCTGGGAAAATTGGACAGATACATGTCAAAAATGAAACTAGACCACCAACTTACACCATACACAAAAATAAACTCAAAATGGGTAAAAGACTTAAATGCAAGATGGGAAACCATAAATATATTAAAGAATCCATAGGCAGCAAAATATCAGACATATCTCCTAGAAATATATCTACTGGTATATCTCCTGGGACAATGGAAATTAAGGAGAAAATAAACAAGTGGGACTATGTCAAAATAAAAAGCTTCTGCACAGCAAAAGAAACCATCAACAAAACAACAAGAATGCCCACTGCATGGGGGGACATATTTGCCAAAGTGACATCTGATAAGGGTTTAATCTCCAAAATTTATAGGGAACTCATACAACTTAACAAAAGGAAGATAAACAATCCAATCAAAAAATGGGCAAAAGACCTAAGTAGACACTTCTCAAAAGCAGACATACAGAAGACCAAGAGGCACATGAAAAAATGCTCAAAATCACTAATCATTTGAGAGATGAAAATCAAAACAACAATGAGGTACCACTTCACACTAGTCAGAATGCTATCATCAGCAAATCAACAAATGACAAGTGCTGGCAAGGATGTGGAGAAAAGGGTGTCCTAGTACACTGCTGGCAAGAATGCAGACTGGTACAACCACTGTGGAAAACAGTATAGAGTTTTCTCCAAAAAAATCAAAAATGGAGCTCCCATTTGACCCAGTAATCCCACTTCTAGGACTATATCCCCCCAAAAACAGAAACACCAATCAGAAAGGACATATCCACCCCTATGTTCATATCAGTACAATTTCCAATAGCTAAGATTTGAAAACAGCTTACATTCCCATCAGCAGATGAGTGGATTAAAAAACCATGGTACATCTACACAATGGAATATTATACTGCTATAAAGGGGAAAAAAAAGAGAACTCATTTGCAACAGCATGGATGGACCTGGAGGCATTATGCTAAGTGAAATAAACCAGTCAGAGAAGGATAAGTATCACATGATATCACTCATTTGTGGAATATAATGAATGTCAATTGATAAACAAAGGTAGATCCAAAGACTTAGAAGCATCGAACAGACCCTCAAACCTCAGAGAGAAGGCAGGAGAGGGTTGTTGTTGGTGGGTTGGTGGGGTAAGAGATCAATCAAAGAACTTGTACACATATAAGCATAACCAATGGATACAGACAATGGTTTGGGGAGAGATGGGGAAGGCCAGGGCTGGAGGGTGAGGGTAAGCTGGGAGAGGACAACAGAGGGAAAGGGGAACTATGTGATACTTTCAAAATTAAATAATTTAATTTTAAAAAAAGAAAAGAAAAACATGAAGCCAGCCAGCAGGGCTCAGTGGTTTTGTGATGACCTATGAACCAGGAGATTGTGGTACAATTCCCAGTCTGAGCACATGCCCGTGTTTTAGGCTCCATCCCTGGCGCTGGGCTTGCAGGAGACAGCCTACCAATGATTCTCCCTCTCCCTTCCTCTCTGAAATCAATATATATATGAAAAAATTAAGCTTCTATACACAGTACATTTAAAGTTCATTTATTGTACTGTTGAGGTATTGCTATATAAAATTTATAATAAATATTTTTAAGAAACTTAAATCACACATGATAACACAATATCCTTGTGTCCTGTAGGCAGTCCCACCTATGTTCTAAGATGCGTGTACCTAACCAGGCATGAGGGCTTGGCTAAGTTCACACAGTCTACTGGGTGATAGACAAAATGCCCATGGTCCAGGCAATCATCCTAAATGGAGAGTTAACCTAAGACCTGGGTACTATAAGGGGGAGCCTCTAGGATCCTCTAGTGAGTGTAGTTTACTGAGAGTCCTGAATGCTGTATTCTGAAGTTCATGCCTGTCTTTGTATCAAGGCAGTATTTTCCATGATCTTCTCTCAGGCAGCAAGGCAGCAGAATACTAGGGCAAACTTGTTCTCAGGCTCTTCTGAGGGGTGACTTGATGGGCCTTATCAAGCTTTTTTAGATTCATTTTAGTCTGTGGCTTTTCTTCCTTTCCTCTTTCTGCATAGCAAGTAGAATTGCATGATTAGATGTCTCTTCTAGATTCCTCTGTCTCCATCCTTGTTATACCTCACCAGCACTCCCCAATTAATCTAGCATACATACAATCTCATCTTGGTGTGTGCTTCTCAGAGACCTAGACTAATGCATATATTATTCCACTGAGAAAAGATGAAAAGATCATGTCCACATATTCAAGATAAAGCGCACAAAGACTTTGTCACCACCACCAAATAGCTTCAGCAGGTAATTTCTTAAATCTCAAGATAAACCAAGTTGTCTTCCAAGAATTTCAGTGGAATTTTTTAGGGTTTGCGTACTTCCTGGTACTGTATGGCCTCCCATCTTTTAGCTACTCTTCCTATTCATTCTATCTGCATATGTGGTATAGTTAATTTTCCTGAAATGCTATTCTTATCTCTCCCTTGTTTGATCCTCTAGATGGTTTCCCCATACACCCTCAAGTCAATCCTCTGGAGGCATGAAGGAGCCCTGGAAACTCCACAAGAGTCAAAAGCAAGCCAGCATCCTGGTGTGAAGGCCATGCCTCCCAGGATACCTTTAATGGGAGTGAAGAGGGGGACCCAGGAATAGAGTACGATGTAGCTTCCCCCCATCTAGTGCCTCCATTAATGGCGGTTAATAGAAAGCCACAGATACCCGATCCTTTCTCCTCCCGTTTCTCCTGTTTATGCCCATTTTTCCTGCTTACCATTTTTCCAAATATGGCGGTCATCACAAGAAGCCACAGATTCCAATGGCATCTACATCCCTAGCACTCTAATCTCTATAAAGCTTTGTGCATCCCCTATTTTGTTCCAATTTCTAGCCATACTCAAGTTTTAAACTTCTCCCCAGTGCTTCAGGATTACAGTGTCCAGATTTACAATAGCAAAAGACACTGTAATTTCATCTCTGCCCAGCTCTCTGAGGACATGGCTCCTCAGCCAGCATATGTGGTGGCTGTTTGTCTCCTACACTCCTCATCATTCTGGGCTCAGAGCTAGGATAGGCATCTTCCTTTATCCTGTTACAGCTCCAGGCCTTTCTTCTTTCACAAAATTCTCCTCAATCATCTTATTATCCATCTCATCACATCATTCTTCCTCATTTCTCAAGGATTTCTGTCCTGGTTTGCTGTAACTTCTACCAGTGCTGTTCTTGTCATCATTTATGGTAATCTCAGTGTTCATAAGGATAGTGACATCCTTCCTTCTCTCTTTCTTAAGACATATGTCTTCCAATTACCTTGCATGTACTTTAGCCACTCACTCAAGGAACTGTCATAATCAATACTTTAAGCCCTTCCATAATCTTAGTTTCTACATGGCTCACCAATCTGCTTTCTAGTTTTTGCACAAATGAGGTATCAATGAGTCACCCCTAGGACTAGCCTATTCAATACTGCAATCAGCTCCTGGCCTCCACTTATACTCCTGCTCATTTTACTTTGCTTGCTTCTTCCCAGCAAAGCATCACTCTTATATACTACTAGTATAACATTTACTAATTGAGCTGGTTGCTTATTGTCTGTCTCCCTACATTCCCCTGACACATACTCAAATGTAAGCTTGATGAGGGCAGGGATTTTTATTGATTTACTCACTAGTATACCCCAAGCATCTCAAACAGTGCCTGATCCAGTCAATGAACAGGTGGTGAATGAAAGAATAAATAAATGTTTGAGCCTGACCCCTAGGATGGTGATTGCTAAAGGCTGGGATAGCTTAAAATAAGATATCAGTGAAGCTTGTTGCATTGATGGACTCTTCCTTTCACAAATGATTTCTTTGTAGCATATGATGCTGTTTGGTAGAATTTTACCCACAGTGGAACTTCTTTAAAATTGGACTTATTCCTTTCAAATCCTGTCACTGCTATATTTCTACAACTTAGCTAATTGTTTGGCACACAGGGTCTAGCCTTCAGCCTGTCTTGACTTTCAACACACCTTCTTCACTAAGCTTGATCATTTCTAGCTTTTGATTTAAGGGGAGGTATGAGACTCTTCCTTTCACTTGAACAGTTAGAGGCCAATGTGGGATTCTTAATGAGCCTAATTTCCATATTGTTTTATCTCAGGGACTAGGGAGACCCAAGAAGAGGGAGATAGATGGGAATGGCCAGTTGGTAGAGCAGTCAGAGCACATACAACATTTATCTATTAAGTCTGTTATCTTATGTGGGAGTGGTTCGTGGCATCCTAGACCAATTACAATAGTAATGTCAAAGATCAGTGATCACAGGTCACATAACAAATATAATAATAATGAAAAGTGTGAAATATTGTGAGAATTGCCACCATGTGACATAGAGACATGAGAGCAAATGCTGTTGGAAAGATGGTGCCAATAGACTTGCTCCACACAGACCTTCAATCTATAAAAAACACAAAGTACAATAAATTGTATTCATATATTTATTCAATTTAATTAATTTAATTTATTTATTTAATTAATGTTTGCTTCTGCCTTTGTACTATAATTTTTGTGTGAATGTCAAGGTCTCTAGTTCACCATTGAATGAGCAATGACAGAACATTTTCTGGTCTATATGAGCCCCTGAATGAATGAATGAACATATGCATATGTCTATCATTAAGACACAGACACACATGGCATGAAGTGGGTTTGGGATATTTGGCTGCTGTGATAAAGGAAGTCATAGCAGCCTGTCCCTAGGCAAAGAGGCCCATTATGCTCTTTGCAAGACTACCTCTCAGCATCTGGGAAATAAGCAATGGTTAGAACTGAATTTCTACCTCCCCTTAGAGACCACAGAACTTTACTGTGCTCTGCATCCCTTTTTACTTCAGATCTCAAAAGAAGTCCAAGACTACGAGGTCACCCTCTTTGTGTGGCCTGACATCCCTAAAGGGTTTTCTCTATTTCCCATTCACTTCTTACTCAAAATGTACGCACAGCCTTCTCAGGCATGGCTATTTTTCACTCACACAGCACATATTTCAGTCTTAGAAATGGGGTAGGTGTCTCTTACTCCTCTTGACATTATTCCTCTTTTTTCCCTAACCCCCTCACTTTTTTGAACCTATTAATTAGCTACAATCTGTATTATTACACTTTTTATTGCAATCTTCTGAAGATTATCATTTTAGGAAGATTAATACTTGAATAACTGTTTTACAACCATGTTTTTATTGATTTCAATACCCACAAAGAAGGTCCTCCTAACATATGGGTCTCTCTGTTCCTTAACCGCTTATCTCCATTGATCTTGTCTTGCCTCAAGTTAAATAAACCACCTTCTCCACATGGTCACACCTATCCATATCCCTCATAATGTCTACTTAGAGAACTATTCACTGTTCATTCTATCCCCCAACTTTAACTACTCTTTAACTCCCAATCATTGACCAACATTGTTTTGTGTCCTTACCTAAACCTTGTCCTCATTTTTTTCCTTATCCAGCTGTGATCATTATGATAAAAAACTTCCTTGTTCCTCATTTCCTCAGTCACATTCACCTGACAGAACACTAAGCCTGTACTCTTTACTATTTGAATAGACCCAGCACACTGTTGCCTCAGGTATAGCACCTTCCAATCCTTCATCAGTTTTGCTCTTCTTTCAAATAACCACAAGGCACCCACCCCCTCCTTCAGATCTCTGCCCAACATTCACTCTGCTTGAAATAGTAGTCCCCTCAGACCTTTCATTTCCTAGCTCCTAAACCTACTATGTTTTCTTCATGCCAAATCTCACCTTCTAACTGTTATATAGCTACTCCCCATTAGAATAAGACTTATTCACTAGAGTATTCCCAGTATCTAGTACAACACCTGTCATAAAGTGGGAGCTATGAATGAATGAATGAATGAATGAATGAATGAATGAATGAATGATTGAGTGAATGAATATGAGATCCTTATTTTTCCTAAACTGACTCCACATTTCAGGTCAAACAAAGTGGCATCTTCTTTAAAAATCAGTATTAGCCTCTTCATGGCCTTACAATTACCTTGAACAAATCATACAAACAGGATGTCCATGATTTTCAATTAATCCAGAGGGAAACCTAAGAGGACTGAAGCTAGGCAGCAGAAAAATACCAGCATCGTATATGCAGTAACCAATCAGAGATTAGAAGTCCCTGATGAGCCATCCCTAATGAGCAGGAGAACATTTCCTGGCTTACAGGAAGGAGAGCTGGAGCCAAGGGAAGTGCCTCATTCAGCTGGATTTGTTATTGGAAACTCGTTTGCTTAGGCCAGCCAGTTCTTGCAGACACTGAGTCTGTGACTATATCTCTTCTCTGGGGGCATGAGATCAGAGGAGAGGGACCTAGAGCATCAGCTCCTGGCTCCTGACTCACAACTCTGCAGTCCACTTACAGGAGGAGGGAGGAGATGTAGCCATGTCCACAGAGGATAGACACAACACTGTGTCAGCCCCCCTGAGCTGCCCAAACTCTGCTTGCAGCTCTAAAACATGAACCATGCTCAGGAACTGCCAGTGTTTCTTTCTTAGATACTGTACTGTATTTGATTAGGATCTCGAGTGAAATAAACCACTTGTTTCACTGGGAATGTTTCAAAGCTAAGTCTCCTTCCACATATAATTCATATTCTGCCTCTTTGAATTGTATTTATCCAACTCTGCAAATGGATAATTTCCCCTTGGCTAGTATTATGTCATCTCCTGACAAACAATAAAATACAAAGAAAAAAATAGGTAAAGAAAAAATCCTCACAAAAAAATGATTTACAATTTTTTTTCCTAAAGTGAAAAGCTTAAGAATTTTTTAAATGCATGTCCAGCTCGAAACCCGCTGAAAATGTCTTACAGCATTTTGTAACATGGTTTTCCATCTGTGTTAAATACAGTTTATGATTTAATGCAAATTTTATTGTTTCACAATCTCCCTGCAATCTTTTCTATTTTGTATTAGGAATTTAGTGTCTTTTTTGCATCTGCTTTAGAAATTGACCTACTAGGACCGGTTTTCTTCTTGCTGTGGTCACTCTGCATCCATTGCACCCTACTTTCTTCATGTTACAGATCCTACTCAATTTATATATTTGTTAATACGTAAATGGCTTTAATATAATATGACTCTTTTCTCAACCTGAAAGCCTGGCTTAGAAATAAATGCCTTCTTGTCTAAGAGGTTTAAATGATGAAGCAAAGGATCTAAAACATGAAACAGCAGTTACCAACAAGGGACCCACTGGGCCTGCAAATCCACATGGAAGCCTGACATTGTCAGTTTCAATAGGAATTTTAAATTTACAACACACTGGGCCTAAAGTGTGAATAAAGCATTACATATATATCACATAACATATATCACACATATATATAATATACACAGGTATAAATTTCTAGTGTATGTAAATAATACTGTGGTTAATATAATAAAATTTATTTTCAAGGCCTTGCAAGTTTTATAACTCTTTATCCATTATATTGCATTTATTTTTCCAATCAATATATTGCCATCAAATAAGAAATTTAAAATTGTTATAAATGAAAAACTTTTCTTTTGATAAAACCTTTACACCACAAGGGTGGACTGCACTCAGGACAAAAGGTGTGTGTTCTGATTGAGCTGCTCACCAATCAGCAAGTCACAAATTTTTGGAGACTTAGTTTCCTTGTATGTGAAACTGGGCTACCATGGGTAGAGGTTTAAGATAGCAGTGGAGTATGTGGATCTTTCTGGAACTTCCTCCCAGAACCAAACTTGAATTAAACTAAACTGAGAAATATTCACCTGAATTACAAGCTGCAGAGAAAACTGTTAAACAAAGAAGGACAGAAACCACTGGTAGAAGGGTGAGAGTCTCAAGAGGGGCTGGTCCAGCTCCCAGAAACAGCAGGTCAAGGGTGAGGAGGGGTCCCCCTAAAAGGAGAGAAGCCTGGACCCCACACTAGGCACCCTGGCCCAGTTAACCAGAGCCAGGAAAAACCACCCACACAGTAACTGCCAAAGAGAGTCTGAGCCTCCTGGAGACAAAGTCATTTCTTATAAAGTGTTGGTGCACAGGATTTTTGTTCCTGATCACTCACGTGAGGTTCCCACAGAGAGATGGTGGTTAGACTGGAGTCGCCTGAGATAAGACTGGGGTAGAAGGAGTTGGGGAAAGTCCGGTAGGGAGGGCAGCTGCCAGGATACATGTGCTGAGTTATCGTCCCTCTCCCCCCATGACATCAGTAGCCATTTTTCCTGAGAGCTTCAAACCCCAATAACAGAAGCCTGGAGAAAGGCAATATCCCACCCTCACCCCTGTGGAATACATCTGGACCCACTGTAAGACATCTCGAATGCCACACCCTCTAAAATCCAGCATGCTCCACCCTGCATCTCAACACCTGCTGAGAAGACAGCTATCTCAGGGAGCTTCAGTGACTGGCTTTGGGACAGGTCATTCCCCCCACGTTCTGGGGAACTAGGCTGGCACTTCTCTCTCATGGGAGAACTGATAGAAACTCCTTGCTTCCAGCAAGCCATACTGGCCTGCCTAAGAGGGACTCCACCCTGCCAAGGTCAGGGAAATATTCCAGGACAGACTCAGATGAGTGGTTCTGGGATGGGGAGCACACCTACCATCTTCTCTGAAGTCTGAACAGGGTCCCATGCTACTAAAAAGCCAGTCTAGGGGCTCAGCATCATCACTCTGTAGGCAGCCCAGTTGAAGCAGCCAGAAGCTGTGGATCTCTTGAACCTTCAAACAGGTTGCTTAGATACAAACATGGACAGCTTTTGACATTGGCTAGCACCAAAGTAACTCCTTAGGAGGTGCAAAACCAGCATACAAAACAGCTTCAGACAACATAACAGCAGGATCCAAAGGGAAATCCTAACAGACACTAAAATCTACCAAGATGAACTTAACTTAGTCTTCTGTTGTTGTTTTGGTTTGGTTTTCTATTATTTTCTTTTTTTAATGCTTTATTATTATTATTTTTATTAGTATTATTTTCTCTTGTGTTTTTTTTTCATATCCTTTATTTGCCTCTTTCCTTTTTTACACTATTTGCTTTTCTTTTCTTTTGCTTTACCTTTCTATCTCTTCTTTTTACCATTTTATAATTTTTTCTTTCTTCTTTTTTTAAACATTATCCTTTTCCTATTCTTTATTTTTACTTTTTCTTTCCCTTCTTTCCTTTCATAATTCTTTTCCCCCTTTTCTCTTCAAGTATTATTTTCATGTTTTATTTTATTTCTTTTTCCTTTATTAATCTTGTTTTCTTTTTACTAATTCTCCTTTCTTTTGTGGTTCTTTTTTGTTATTTTTGTTAGGTTCTTTTGTATGTTTTTATTTGTTTCTTGTTTTGCTTTATTTTGTCCTGCCAGCACATGTATAGCAGCTCACATGGTATGGTTGGGGTCTGAGTTTCATGGTCAGCCATCCTGAGAGGAGACCCCACGCACCAATAGGACCAAAAACATCAACACCCAAATTACAATAGGAGAGCCCTAATAACCCAGAAAAGGGATACTCCTAGAGCATACAGCTCAGGAATTTAAGGAGACTCAGATCTCCTCAGGGTCCCAAGGATATTTACTATAAAAGGCCACACCATGAAGGCTGGGATTCATAGCAATTATATCTAATACATAGAAACAAACACAGAATCAACTAAAATGTGGGGATAAACAAACAACCTCCAAATGAAAGAAAAGAAGGAATCTCCAGAAAAAGACCTAAATGAGATAGAGGTAAGCAATGCATTAAACAAAGAACTCAGAGTGATGGTTATAAGGGTGCTCAAGATATTTACCTAGGTGTACATGGAACTTAATGGAAACTATAAAATAATAATAATAATGGGAACTACATCAGCATTAAAAAAATGACATAGAAACAATTAATAAGAACCAGTCAGAAATGAAGAATATTATATTTGATATCAGTAATACACTGGAAGGAATTATAAGCAGGCTGGATAAAGCAGAGGATTGAATCAGCAATTTGGAAGACAAGGTAAAAAACAACAACAACAACACAAGACTCAATCATTGCAGCAAAAGAAAAATCACTTTAAAAGCATGAGGAGAGTTTAAGGGGACTTTGAGACAATATGAAACAGAAAAACATCTGCATCACAGGGATAGCAGAGGGAAAAGAAAGTGAGCAAAGGATAGAGAACCTGTTTGAAGAAATAATGACAGAAAATTTCCCTAATCTGGTGATGGAAAAAAAAAATCACATATACTCAGGAAGCACCGAGTTCCAATAAAGATGAACACAAAGAGATATACACCAAGACACATCATAATTAAAATAGCAAATGTTAAAGCCAAGAAGAAAATCTTAAGGGCAGCAAGAGAAAGAGAGTCAGTTACTAAAAGGGAACTCTTATAAGGTTATCAGCTGATTTTTCAAAAGAAACACTACATGCCAGAAGGGAATGGAATGAAGTATTCCAAGTAAGAAAAGAAAGGATCTGAAAGCAAGACTACTCTATTCAGCAAGGCTATCATTCAAAATTGAAGCTGAAATAAAAAACTTCTCAGACTAAAAAAGTTTAAGGTGTTTATTACCACCAAACCAGCATTGTAAGAAACGCCAAAGGCACTGCTTTAAGAAGAAAAGAGAGAGAGAGAGAGAGAGAGAGAGAGAGAGAGAGAGAGAGAGGAATATAGGAGCACAGAACAAAAAGAGCAATAAGTGAGTATGTATCAATAATAACCTTAAATCTAAATGGGTTAAATGATCCAATCAAAAGACATAGGGTAGCCCTGACCAGTTTGGCTCAGTTGATGGAGAATTGGGCTACAAACTCAGGGGTCCCAGATTTGGTTCCGGTCAAGGCATGTATCTTGGTTGCAGACACGTCTCCACTGTGGGGTGTGCAGGAGGCAGCTGATCAATGTTTCTCTCTCATCGATGTTTCTGGCTCTCTATCCCTCTCCCTTCCTCTCTGTAAAAAATCAATAAAAATATATTAACAAAAAAAAAAAGACATAGGGTAGCTGAATGGATAAGAAAACATGACCCAAATATATGCTGTCTACAAGAGACCCACCTTAGAACAAAAAACTTGCAGAGGATGAAAGTGAAGGGATGGGGAAAATATTTCCATAAAAGTGGAAACCAAAAAAAGCAGGGAGAGCAATACTTGTATATGACAAAAGAGACTTCAAAACAAGGGCCATAAATGAGACAAATATGTTCACTACATTATACTAAAGGGATCGATCCAACAACAGTTTATAACCCTGGTAAACATATATAGATACAATACAGTAGCACCTAAATATATTTTTAAAAAAAACTTCTGGAGGAGTTTAAAGGAGAGATGAATGACAATATAATAGCAGGGTACTTTAGCATTCCACTGACTTCACTGGATAGATCTTCTAGGCAACAAATCAGCAAGGAAACAGTGACCTTAAATAATACAGTAGATCAAATGGATTTAATTAATAATTAAGGAACATTTAATCCCAAATCTTCAGAATATACATTATTTTCAAGTGCACTTGGAACATTCTCAAAGTTAGACCACACATTAGGACAAGAAATAAGTACTGACAAGTTCAAGAAGATTGAAATTATATCAAGCATCTTCTAGGATCACAATGGCATGAAATTAGAAATCAACTACAATAAAAATACTCAAAAACATTTAAACGCGTGGAGGCTAAAAGCATGTTATTAAACAAGGAATGGGTTACCAATGAGATCAAGGAAGAAATCAAAAACTTCCTGGAAACAAATGAAAATTAATACACAATAACCTAAAATCTCTGAGACACAACAAAAGCCATCCTGAAAGGAAAGTTCATAGCACTATAGGTCTACGTCAAGAAACGAGAAAAATTTTGAATAAACTACCTAACTTTACAACTAAAAGAATTAGAAAGAAAACAACAAGAAAAGCCCAGACTAAGTAGGAGGAAATAATAAAAATCAGAGCAGAAATAAATGATACAGAGACTATAAAAAAATACAAAAGATCAATTAAAGCAAGAGCTGTTTCTTTGAAAAGATAAACAAGATTGATGAAACATTAGTCAGACTTATCAAGAAACAAAGAACGAGAACTCAAATAATTAAAATCAGAATGAAAAAAGTGAATTTACAACAGACACTACAGAAATACAAACAATTTTAAAAAATACTATGGACATCTATATGCCAACAACCTGGACAAACTGAGTGAATTAGACAAATTTCTGAGACATACAATCTTCTACTACTGAATCAGGAAGAATTAGAAAACCTGAATAGTCTGAAAGCAACTAATAAAATTGAAGCAATAATAATAAAATTAAAAAAAAAAAAAAAACTCCCAGCAAACAAAAGTGCTAGACCAGATGGATTCATGGGAGAATTTTACCAAATGTTCAAAGAAGAACTGACACCTATCCTCCTCAAACAACTCCAAAAACAATCAAGAAGAGCAAAAACTTCCCAACTCTTTTTACAAGTCCAGTAGTATCCTAATTCCAAAACCAGATAAAGGCACTAAAAAGAAAGGAAATTATGGCCAATATCCCTGATGAACATAGATGCTAAAATCATCAACAAAATATTTCCTCAAGAAAATTGGATCCAGCAATACATTAAAAATATTATACACCATGACCAAGTGATATTTATTACAGGGACACAAGGCCGATACAATATTTGCAAATCAGTAAATGTGATACATCATATAAACAAAATGAAAGATAAAAATCACAATACTGTATCAATAGATGCAAAAAGCATTCAACAATGTCCAGCACCCATCTAATCTAATAAAGAGTAATATGCTAATTGTGTCACTCTGCTACAACCCAAGCCATGCCCACCAGCCAATCAGAGTGACTATATGCAAATTAACCCAACTAAGATGGCAGCTGGCAGCCACAGAGCTAGAGCAAACAGGAGGCTTGGTTGCCCTGGTGATGGAGGAAGCTGCCTGCATAGGCTGACTGTGGCCTTCGCTCACGGCAACAAAGTTTCAATTATAGAAGATAAATAAACCCCAGATACCTGCTTCCAGCCAGTGTTGCTGGGACTGGGTCACTAGACTGGGTTGCTACAGACTGTGGCAAGCCTGCAAACAGCCATCAGCCACTCACCCAGACTGGCCAGGCACCCCAACAACCTCCCACCCTGAAGGGGCTGTGGCCAGCCTGCAAACAGTCATCATCCCCTCACCCATACTGGCCAAGAATCCCAGTGGAACCCCAGTGGAACCCCAGTGGGAACCCCACCCTGATCCAGGACACCCTTCAGGGCAAACCAGCTGGCCCCCACCCATGCACCAGGCCTCTATCCTATATAATAAAAGGGTAATATGCAAATTGACCCTAACAGCAGAACCACTGGGAATGAATGGTCACTATGACACACACTGATCACCCAGAGGCAGACGTTCAATGCAGGGGCTGCCCCCTGGTGGTCAGTTCACTTCCATAGAGGGAGTTTTGCTCAGCCAGAAGTCAGGCTGACAGCTGCCAGTACAGTGGTGGTGGTGGGAGCTTTCCCGCATCCTCAGCAGCACTAAGGATGTCTGACTGCAGCTTAGGCCTGCTCCCCACTGGCAAGTGGACATCCCTCAAGGGATCCTGGGTTGCCAAAAGGATGTCTGATTGCCATCTTAGGCCTGATTGCCTGGGGAGCAGGCCTAAGCCAACAGGTAGGCATCCCCTGAGGGATCCCAGACCGCAAGAGGGCATAGGCTGGGCTGATGGACCCCTCTCTCCCCCGAGTGCACAAATTTTTGTGCACCGGGCCTTTAGTTTTTTATAAAAACTTTCAGCAAAGTGGGCATAGAGGGAGAATACCTCATATAATAAAAGCCATATATGACAAACCTACAGACAACATCAGACTCAGTGAGCAAAAGGTAAAGCAATTCCCTTAAGAACAGGAACAAGACAGGGATGCCCACTTGCACCACTCTTATTCTACTTAGTACTGGAAATCCTAAACATAAAAATAAGACAAGAAGAAAAACAAGTCATGCAAATTGGAAAGGAGGAAGTAAAACTGTCATTATCCTCAGAGGACATGATATTATACATATGAAATCCTAAAACTCCACCAATAACTATTAGATTTAATAAATGAATTCAGCAATATAGCAGGATATAAAATTAAGACCCAGAAATTGATGGCATTTTTATACACCAATAATGAACTCTTAGAAAGAAAACCTGAAAAAACAATCCTGTTTACTACTGCGACAAAAAAAAAAAAAAATAAGGTACTTAGGAATAAACTTAACCGAGGAGATAAAAGATCTGTACTCAGATAACTATAGGGCATTGAAAATAAAGAGATAGATTTCTTGGCATTAATATTGCATCCTGCTACATTGCTGAATTCATTTATTAAGTCTAATAATTTTTGGATGGAGTCTTTAGGGTTTTCTATGTACAGTATCATGCCATCTGCGAATAATGACAGTTTTACATCTTCTTTCTCAATTTGGATGTTTTTTATTTCTTCTTCTTGTCTGATTGCTATGGCTAGCACTTCCAGTACTATGTCGAACAGGAGCAATGAAAATGAGCATCCCTATCTTGTTCCTGTTTTTAGGTGAAATGGCTTTTGTTTCTGCCCATTGAGTATGATGTTGGCTGTACGTTTGTCATATAAGGTTTTTATTATATGGAGGTATGATCTCTCTATTCCCACTTTTCTGAGGGTTTTTATCAAGAAAGAGTGTTGGATTTTGTCAAATGCTTTTTCTGCATCAATTGACATCACTATGTGATTTTTATCTCTCAGTTTATGTGATGTATCATGTTTATTGATTTGTGGATATTGTACCATCCTTGCATCTGTGGGCTAAAGCCTACTTGGTCATGGTGTACAATCTTTCTGATAGTGAATTTACAGAAAGAGAGATTAAGAAAACAATCCCATTTACCATTGCAACAAAAAATTAAGAAACCTAGGAATAAACTTAACTAAGTAGATAAAAGACTCGTACTCAGAGAACTATAGAACACTGAAAAAAGAGACAGAGGAAGACATAAATAGATGAAAGAACATACTGTGTTCATAGATTGGTAGAATCAACATCATTAAAATGTCCATGCTACCAAAGCAATCTATAGATTCAATGCAAACTCTATTAAAATACCAAAGGCATATTTCACATACCTAGAACAAACTCTCCAAAAATCATCTGGAATTAAAGAAAAGACCCCGAATAGCTACAACAATCCTGAGAAAAAAAGAACAATGTTGCAGGGATCACAATACCAGATATCAAGCTGTATTAGAAAGCCACTGTTCTCAAGACTGCCTGGTACTGGCACAAGCACAGACATATAGACCAATGGAACATAATAGAGAATCCAGAAATCGACCCAAACCACTATGCTCAATTAATATTTGACAAAGGAGGCAAGAGCATACAATGGAGTCAAGAGAGTCTTTTCAATAAATGGTGTTGGGAAAATTGGACAGATACATGAAAAAAAGAAAGAAAGTAGATCACCAACTTACACCACACACAAAAATAAACTCAAAATGGATAAAGGACTTAAACAGATGGGAAACCATAAAAATCTTAGAGGAATCCACAGGCAGCATAATCTCAGACATATGCCAAAGCATTATCTTCACTGATAAAGCTCCTAGGGCAATGCAAACTAAAGAGAAAATAAACAAGTGGGACTATGTCAAAATAAAAAGCTTCTGCACAGCAAAAGAAACCATCAACAAAACAACAAGAATGCCCACTGCATGGGAGAACATATTTGCCAATTTTATCTCTGATAAAGGTTTAATCTCCAACATTTACAGGGAACTCATAAAACTTAACAAAAGGAAGATAAACAACCCAATAATAAAATGGGCAATGGACTTAAAATACTTTTCGAAAAAGGACATTCAGAAAGCCAAGAGACATATGAAAACATGCTCAAAGTCACTAATCGTCTGAGAGATGCAAATCAAAACGACAATGAGGTACCATCTCACACTTGTCAGAATGGCTATCATCAACAAATCAACAAATGACAAGTCCTGGCAAGGATGCAATGCTAGTGGGAATGCAGACTGGTGCAGCCACTCTGGAGAACAGTATGGAGTTTCCTCAAAAAACTAAAAATGGAACTGCCATTTGACCCAGTGATACCACTTCTAGGAATATATCCCAAGAAACCAGAAACACCAATCAGAAAGGATATATGCACCTTTATGTTCATAGCAGCATAATTTACAATAGCTAAGATTTGGAAACAGCCTAAGTTCCCATCAGCAATGAGTGGATTAGAAAACTGTAGTACATCTACACAATGGAATACTATGCTGCTGTAAAAAGGAAGGAATTCCTACCATTTGCAACAGCATGGATGGAACTGGAGAGCATTATGCTAAGTGAAATAAGTGATTACGGAACAATAAATATCACATGATCTCACTCATTTGTGGAATATGATGAACAACATAAACTGATGAACAAAAACAGATCCAGAGGCAGAGAAGCACCGATCTGATGCACAAACCTCAGTGGGAAAATAGGGGAGGGTTGGAGTAAGGGGGAGAGATCAACCAAAGGACTTGTATGCATGCATATAAGCATAACCAATGGACACAGACACCAGGGGAGTGAGGGCATAAGTGGGAGGGTGGGGAGAAGGGCTCAATGGGGGTATAAGGACACAAATGTAATACCTTAATCAATAAAGAAAAAAAGAGATAGAAGAAGATATAATAAGTGGAAGAATATATTGTATTCAAGGATTGGAAGAATTAGCATCATTAAAATATCCATACTACCCATAGCAAACTATGATTCAATGCAAACTCTATTAAAATACCAATGGCATATTTCACAGAGTTAGAATAAATATTCTAAAATTTATATGGAAACAAAAAAGACCCCAAATAGCCCCAGCAATCTTTAGAAATAAGAACAAAGCCAGAGGGATCACAATAGCAGATATCAAGTTATACGACAAAAGCATTGTAATCAAAATAACCTGGCACAAAAACAGACATATAGATCAATGTAACAGAACAGATAACCCAGAAATTGACACAAACCATTGTTCTCAATTAATACTTAATAAAGAAGGCAAGAGCATACAATGTAGTCAAGACAGTCTCTTCAATAAATAGTGTTGGGGAAATTTGATAGATAGATGCAAAAAAAAAAAAAAAAAAAGAAGACCACCAACTTACACCATACACTAGAATAAGCTCAAAATGAATAAAAACTTTACACGAAAGTTGTGAAACCATAAAAACCATAGACAAAAGCATAGACAGCAAAATCTCAGACATCTCACATTACAGAATTTTCACAGATACATCTCCTAGAGCAAGAGAAACAAAGGAAAAAATAAACAAGTGGGACTACATCAAACTAAAAAGTTTCTGCACAGCAAATGGAACCAACATCAAAATGAAAAGGGAGTCCACTGTATGGCGGAACATATTTGCCAAGGATACATCTGATAAGAGGTTAATTTCAAAAATATATAAAGTACACATACAACTCAACAAAAGGAAGACAAACAATCCAATTAAAAAATGGGCAGAAGACCTTAATAGACACTTCTCCAAAGAGGATATACAAATGTCCAAAAGGCATGTAAAAATGCTCAACATCACTAATCACAGAGAGATACAAATTAAAGCTAAAATCAGGTATTATCACCTCAGATCTGCCAGAATTGCTACCATGAATAAATCATCAAACAAGTGCTGGTGAGGATGTTGAAAAAAGGGAACCATAGTGGACTGCTGGTAGAAATGCAGACTGGTGCAACCACTGTGGTAAATAGTAAGGAGTTTCCTTAAAAATTAAAAATGGAAAATGGTGTTTGATCCCATAATCTATCTTATGGGAACATATTCTAGGAATCCTGAAACACCAATCAGAAAAATATATGCATCCCCATGTTCATAGGAGAGTTATTCGGAATAACTAAAATCTAGAAACAGTCCAAGTACCCATCAGCTGATGAGTGGTTAAAAAAACTGAGTGGAATGCTATGCTATGCGGCTGTAAAAAAAAAAAAAAAAGATGTCTTACTCTTTGTGACTGCATGGATGGACCTGGAGATTATTATGCTAAGCAAAATAAGCCAATCAGAGAAACACAAATTATCACATGATGTAACTTATATGTGGAATCTATTGAATAAAATAAACTGATGAACAAAACAAGTCCAGAGGCATTGAAACATGAACAGACTATCAGATTTCAGAGGAAAAGCAGTAGGGGAGGATTGATGGGTGGGAAGAGATTAACCGAAGAATTTATATGCATGTATGCATAACCCATGGACACAGGTAAAAATAAATAAAAATAAATTTTGAAAAATTGGACTATCATTTCTCCCATTTCACAGGGTTTATTGGTTCAAAAACAAAAAAGAGGATGTTGTACAAATTGTAAAAGTGCTCCATGAATAAAGCAGCAAGGGGCAGCTGTGCACTCTTACTGCAGATTTTGGGAAAATACTTTGGGTGCTTGCACCAGAGAGAAGATCTGTGGGCTCAGATGGGAGGCAAGCCAAGTAGATAAAGTTAAGAAAAGTTTGGAAATTGACTAGCAGGTCAAGGCCTGTGCAGGGCAAATTCCCTTTGAAGTTTCACAAAACAAGTTCAAAGGTTTGCAGTATTCCAAAATACCCCACATTCATTGGCAAATCCTAATCTGACCCGTCTCTGGGTTGTCAAGCTGATGTTTTCACCCATTTTGTCTCAACATAAACAATTGTGATAAGTATGTTGCCACTGACAACTAGAGCTGAAAAAGCAAGTCCAATATGAACTGAACCCCTAAACCAGATCATTAGCCAAGGTTATGATTGGTTTAGAAATTTGTGATGTTCTCTTGCCTATCACTTGCCAGCAATACGTGGCACTCTCCCCCCTTGTAGTTTGCAGTAGGCTGGGCCCTGAGCCATGTGAGACTGTTTTTAATGGCAAAAATCTTCAGAGTTGTACTTAAAATATTTGCATCATAAAACCCCTTGTGGAAGCCAAACTTCAATTTCAGGAGGAGCCTCACAGCAAGCAGCAAAGTTGCCTCAGAGATGGAGGCTCCTGCCACCAGCACCCCCTCCAGCAGTTGATCCTCTCTGGCTGCTGACACACAGGAGACAGCCCCAGTGTCTTGGGACAAAGTCCAAATGGCTTTTATAAGCCAACAACAGTGTGGGGTGACAGCAATTAGTTGAGCAATTCAGAAAAGCGTGTTTTCACACATTTAATTGATCCTGTGAGCAAATAAGTGTGAAGGAGGAAAGATGAGTAATTATTCAACCTTATGGAAAAAGGACTTTATGTTGTTTCTTGAATTTTTCTCCTGTGTCCAGGCTAACATGCATATAACTTGCTTTAAAAAATTAAAAATGAAGAAAAATTGATCCTTTAAATTTAAACTCAGAAAGGAAAAAAAAAAAAACTTGTGAGAAAAGGTAATTATCTTCCTTAACAAAGAATGATTGATCAATAGAACCAAATGGAATCTTTTAAAAATGAAATATTCTATTACAGGGTTTAACCTGAAGAAACTAGATCTATGGATAAAGGATACCCATAGGTTTTTACTTCGTTGAATGGGATATAACAGCCAAGAGAAAAGGAAGAGCAGGGAGATGAGTGCAGGTTCAGAAGGTGATGAGTTTTGGAGGGAAGAACACATCTGACAAGAAACAAGTTCCTTCTATGTGGAGTGCAATGATAACCTTTCCCTTTTCACCATGAGATTGAAAATAAAACAATCAGTTTCTTGTTAAAAAAAAAAAAAAAAGAAAAGAAAAGCTTATGCTCAGAATTATAACCCTCCTCCTCCACACACTAAAAAAAAAAAAAGTCATTTAATTCAGTGAGCTTTGTGATCTAATCATTACTCAGAACTGAAGGTGGTTTTCCATTAAAGCACTGCATCACTCTCACTTTCTGACCTGTGAAGGCTCTTATTAGCTGCCTTATTACGATGATATCCTGTCTCTGAAGTAAAAAAATAAAATGTTCTCCTTACCTGATATGTCATCATTAGAGTAATCTTTGTCGGGGGGAAAAGGCTATTAAATAGACATTTAAATTTATGGTGCACTCTGCCATGCAGCAGGACGTCAGTGATGGAGTGGACCCAGAGTACACTAGTGAGTACTCTCCATGACTAGCAGAGCTAGAAACAAAGGACTACCTGCTTCATCTAGGTTGATTCTGAGTTGGGGCAAGACCTGGGTTTTAAGGACTCAGAGGAAATGAGGAACACATTAAACCAGACAATTATAGACACATAATTATAGAAATACTAAAGCCCCAATGCACGAAATTCATGCAAGAGTAGGCCTCCCTTCCCCTGGCTGCCAGCACCAGCTTCCCTCTGGCACCCAGGACCCAGGCTTCCCTCACAGCCCCGGCTTCCTCTGGAAGGTCATATGGAAGGATGTCAGAAGGACACCTAGTCTAACTAGCATATTACACTTTTATTATTATAGACTAGAGGACCAATGCACAAAATTCATGCAAGAGTAGGCCTTCCTTCCCCTGGATGCCAGCACCAGCTTCCCTCTAGCACCTGGGACCCAGGTTTCCCTCTAGCCCTGGCTTGTCCAGAAGGATGTCTGGTCTAATTAGCATATTACCCTTCTATTATTATAGATGATATATATGTTTGTTGTATGTCTATACAAACATGTACTCTCTAATAAAAGCAATTGAAGGAAAGGGAGCAGTCCCCAAGATGACCAGGATATCTGGCTAAGTCTTGAGTAATGACATGGACAGAGGAGCCTCAGCAATCTCTGGTCTTACGTGGTGACAGTCACTAAACACTGCTGACAAAGTGATCAGCTCTATTTGCCTATTTTCTCCCCTTTCATATGGGTTTCCAGAGAAACAAATTTCTTCTTCCTGTTCATTGGACAGCTGTGCCATTGTGGGTGCTTTGACCTCTGAGCAGCCTGTGTTCTAACCAATCACAGGGAGAGGGGGTGGGTGGTGGTGCTTAAATTACATATAACATAGATACATTATATAATATTATTTCTATAATTTATATATACATCTTTTAAAGACTATATAGTCTTAATGGACTAAAGTGGTGATAATGTAATAGTGAGACCATCTTTTCTGAGGGGCAGTTGAGTGACTCCTCATCCATTCTCATCCAAGTGTGGTTGCCTGCCCATTTCATGACTTGGGGCAGCCCCTGCAGGTATGGGCAGAGCAGGGTGCATGTGTAGACCATCCCAGCCTGGCCTTCCATAGCTACACTCTCCCCATGATTTGTGCAAAGCCTGATAAAGTATTCTGGAGCCACAGGTCACCAGCTCATTTGGACAAGACTGCCTTGTGGAGCATAGTCTCATTTCTGTGCTGACCCATAACAATGCCTACTGCTCAGTATGGCTCACATTGCCAGTTTTAATCTACAAATTCCTTTGTGACTTGGGTCCCCACAACATTCAATATTACCTCTCCTGCTCTACTTCTCACTGCCAATTGAGATAAAGAACTTGCTAGTTTGGGCATTTGCAATGGATGGGCCTCCTGGTCAGTAAGAAAATTAACAAATCTGTCCATCTTACTTTTCTACTTTCCACGCATGCATATAGGAATCAAAGACATGGTATTACTTGGCTTGCTATACATCTCTTATTAGAATCCTGAGGTGATAGAATTTGGATCTGGTGACACAATGAGGGCTGCTGTGACAACCAACTAACGGTTGCCAGGCACTCCACAAGAAGGCATTTTGACAAGATTCAGCAAAGCTTGCTTTTTGGGTAGGGACCACATCAACATTTCTGCATAAGACATACCTAGGATCTACTGCCCTTCATACCATCAAAGCACCATACAGATATTGACAAGTGTCCACCTGAAAGATTTAGCAAAACCTTATTTCATAATTTGGGAAATATAAAACAGGTTAATATTGGAAGAGAACTAGAATTTGGACATTTCTCTGAGCTCACTGTATACAAGGCTAGAACTTAATCAAAACATTTGGTTTGCTGAAATGATGCAAAGTGAGCAAAGGACAATAGAAATATTTATGTAGTTTTCTGTCTTATTTTTAAAATTTAGTTCTAATGTATTGGTTCTTTCAATTCAGAATTCCCCAGCTTCTTTTGGCAGTCTGAGCCTTCCATGGGATTCCTTAATAAAGTTTCCCCAATAATGCCAAGGTTGTGGGTTCAATCCCCAGACAGAGCACATACAAGAATTAACTAAGGAATGCGTGAATAAGTAGAACAACTGATATCTGTCTGTCTGTCTCTCTCCCCATTTCTCTCCCTCTCTAAAAATCAATTTAAAAAATGTTTTAAAAGAAGGTCCCTTTTTCTATGCCCTCTCTCAAGTGTTCAAATAAGCAATCACTCATTTCTGTGTTTGCACAAACATGAGGAAATTTCCAACTTTTACTAAATATGAAAAAATACCCCATATCTGCTAATATACAGGGTGTCCTCCCAAAATGTATACACACTTTAATAGCTGATAGTTCAATTTTTAAAATGAAAAAATTTTCAATAAACACTGTCTGTATAATTATTCAAAGTGTGTGTATATGTTTTTTAGAACACCCTATATATTAAAAAATGACTCGAGGAGAGTTTCCACAAGAATACTACAGACACCACAAACAACAGGAAGAAATATGCCTTTTATTTTAAGTTTCATATGTACAGAGAAAGTTCTTTCTCAAGCTCAGGGTATGCTGTGAGAAAGAGCCCTGTCATTCAAGGTCACTGCGTTTATATTGGTAACACCACTGAAACATCACTGCACATTATGAACAAATAGAACATTACACAGAAATGTAAAAGAGACATAGGTACATGTATGGACACTTCACACATTTTCTAAAAACAAGTAGACACAAAATACGATGTGCCAGTAAAAAAAATAGGTATATCAGTACATGTCTCTTTTTTTCCTTTTTTGTTAATACATGGATGTGGAGCTTTTATCTCAAGCATTTTCACATCGGGATTTGCAGGCACTTTAGCAACTCAGCCATGGTTTACAATACATGATGTTGAGACCAAAAGATGAAAACACGATAGCAGATGAGGTCCAGTGACCCACATGTACATGAAAATATTGGCATGAGAAGCACTTTTGTCACCACTGCTTGTAGACACCAGAATGTTCTCTGTGAAGTGTGACAGGTTTTCCCTTATTTGTCTTTTCTGCTTCATAGCAGAATTATTTAGTAACACGGATGGCATCACCAGGCAGACATATAGTATGTGGATGCACTAGACACATGTCAATTCCTATCGACTTGGGAATGGTAGAAAGCAGATGAGTTTTAGAATCTCCAAATGAATGACCTATCTTTGTCCCACTCTATGCCTTTCCTGCCAACCTGTCAATCAAACTAATTAAAATAATTACTTGGATGTAATGGACCAGAAGCTCATCCTGGGAGAATTGTTTCCTTAGCTACCACTTCCCACATCATGATATACACAGGACAATGGGCAGCCCAGTCCTTCCCCGCCTGGGGTCCCTTCCTTCTCCCGTGACTCGACACATGTGTTAGGAACATGACCAAAAAGAGCCTTTGTAGTCTGAGAATAAATGATCACTTTATTGGTAATGTTTAGGGTTAAGGTGGTTACAAAAGAAGCCCATAAAAACCCGACAGTGATGGAATATGGCTTAATTTCTTTATAACATGAAGGAACTCTGATGTTATGAAGAAGAGAGAATGAAAAGGGAAAACCATACCAATTATAAATGACTGTGCTATGAGGTACTGTAAAGTCCCAATTTCTGGAGTATGTCACCCACTTTCATCCATCAGAAACTGAGAGGTGCCTCACATCTCAGAAAACTTAAAGAGAATAAAGAGAAATCAACATTACCTCAGCTTCAAGGTAATTTGTCACCACTAGTTGTATGGGGCTGAGACACAAATCCATGAACATCTCTTGAGTCAGGCCAAGAATTCCTGGTCCTCCTGAGAGATGCTCTGACAAATGCTTCAAGCAGATTGTCAGAGAGTGGGAAATCCTTCCATGAAATACACTTGAGACATACTGGCAAAGACATTAAGGCCTTCCATTTCTTTGCCCCTATTGCTTAAAGGCACTGATACCAACAACAGAAATATTCCATAGTACCATGGAAGTTTTCAAAAAACTCCCCAATTACAAGTCTCCATGAGAAAATGTCCTTTGTTTTATGAATGAAGCATCCTCTCTTCTGCTCAGGAATAGAAGGGTCTCCCTTTTTCAGGAGTCTGGAGTCTGCTCAGCCTAGCGACCTGAGAAGGGGATGGGGGCACATCCTGCCGGAAGGGCCCCTTAGGGGGCGTGTAACTGGGGTCTTGGACTTTCTTATATGAGTCATAGCTATTGAGCCCCTCGGGAGCAGGCTGCTTCTTCATCTGCTGCTCTTTCCGTCTCTGTTCCTGGCGAAGGAGCTCCTGGGTCTCCAGCATCACCCTGGCATTGAAGCCGTGCCCGCCCAGGTAGCCATTTCTGGAGCCTTGGTAGCTGGAGTACCTGAGGCTCTCCTTGGCACTCTGGAAGCCTTCCCCAGGCGAGTAGTTCTGCTCCCAAGAATCCTGGGAGACAGAGCTGGCATTTTTCCTGCTTTGCCTAAAAAGCAAAACCAAAGGTCAGTGTGAGATTGGGAGAAGGGGAAAGCAAAAAAGAGGAGGGAAGGGGTAAGAGGGTATATGCATTTCAATATTTCAACAAATAGTATTGTGCTCCAGGCACTATATTGGGGGCTGGAGGAAGAAAATGTGACTGTCAGCAAGCTCAAATCTCAGACAAGTGAACAGACAAGGGCTAAACAGGAGAGAGAACTAACCAACAGCTATTCAGAAACAGGGTCCGCCTTCTATTGTCTGGGGAGGTTCTGTCTATTCTACTTAGGGAACATATATCTCCTGCAATTCAGACACATTGGCAAAATGCTTTAGCAGAGGATTAGAGATTTGGCAGCATCTACTCTAGCAATAATTGCTTGCTTCAGAACATTACAATTTGATTCTAAACAAGCAAAACAAATATTTTACACAGCTGCCACCATGGTGCCAGAGATGCTAGCTAATAGGAAGTACATATAATGGATTACAATGTGAGTTCAGCTATTAAAGATTTAAGTCTTGACTCCTTTATGATTAAAAATGCAACAGGCAGTCCCTTACAGCCCTAGCTTTTGAGTTGTATATCTCAGCAATGGACACTTCTCAGGACACATGCTCATCAAGACTGTGACCTGGAAGTCTGCAGAGTAAGCACTGCTGTTCTGTGTACTGTGCCCTCACCAAAGGCCAGGACAGTTTACTAAACTCACGTTTGTTCACCACAGGACAGTGGAATAAATACGTCACACAGAAATTTCAAATTATCACCATTTGTGCAATAAAGTTACACATCATTTTCAGGAAACATTACTGTTTTGAAATGTCTTTAATTGATTATCAAGTCTCTAGATGCTTTTATGAATTTATAATAAGACTAGTGGCCCAGTGCATGAAATTCATGCACATTAAAAAGGGATTAATTAGAGGAAATATTTTAATATTGCTATTTGCCCTTTCTCTATAATAGAAGTGTCAGAGATTAAAGAAAATTAGCAAAATGTATATGAAAATCTTCCTCCTGTCAGAGTCTGGAGTGCACCATGGTACCCAGAGTCAAGTCTTCAACCACCCACGTGCACCTCAAAATTGCTTGAGACCCAAACCTGGACGGCCCCCCTTCATTGGGCTAGATCCAGAACCGGCCAGTCCCACACTGTCAAGTCCTGCCAGGTTGGGGGTGCAGCCATAGGCCACTCCCTCTGCCCAGCAGGGCTTGATGGGGGACCTCAGGGGGCACAGCCTGAGGTCTCCCATCAAACCCTGCTGGGCGGAGGGAGTGGCCTGTGATCCCCCAGCCTGGCACTGGGGCAGGGGGCACAGCCTGAGATCCCCTGGCCTGGTGCTGGGGTGGGGGGCATGGCCTGAGGTCTCCCGGCCTGGCACCAGGGAAGAGAGTATAGCCTGAGTTCCTCTGACCTGGTGCCAGGGCAAGGGGAGCAGCCTGGGGTCTCCTGTCAAGCCCTGTGGGTGGAAGGCACGACCTGAAGGTCCCCTGTCAAGCCCCATGCAGGAGGTGGGTGGGCGCACAGCCTCAGGTCCCTGCTGATTGTTCCTTAAGGCTCGTTATGGGAACTTAGCCTCAGCTGTGGGTGCAAATTGACCGGAGTGATGGTCAATTTGCATATTCCCTCTTTATTATATAAGATTGGCTATGATAAAGTAAAACAATTTTTGTTAGAAAGGAAGACAAGCTCTAATATTTAGCCTTGAAAATGGGCATGAGGGAGAGAGAATCCAGTAATAAAATGAAATCTATTGCTCCATGTACCAATAAGAAAACCATTTGGTGACAGTATATATTACTCAGCCTTTTGCATCAACATGCACATGATGGAATGTTCAAAAGGGCCCCTGCAGAGGAAAAACAGGGCCTATGCAGTCACTGGTGCCATTTATAGGGCTTTGAATCAAATCTGCCTATTTTTCATATGGGCTAAATGTAGTCAGGGATATTTTCAATAAGGAAATGAACTAATGATCAGCATCATCTCTGGATATGACTATGATTAATTGAGCAGTCTACAGTATATCTATCTTCTAACCAGTTAACTGCCATGCATCCAAAACAGAAATCATCCCCACATGCCATGATATTTTGAATTTAATTTAAAAAATTAATGTGCAATTAATATTATAAAAATAAATATATTATTCACAATTCGAGTGTTCTTGAATATTTTCAGTTGAAAATTCTCAAAAAAAAATGATTTTAAAGTATCTATAGATGCTTATGGCATACAAAGGGTTAATGGGAATCAGACCATTTGCACAATCAGCCCAAGCAAGAATCCTTACATTTGATGGAAAAGTTTATTTGCCTAAAGCACTGATTATCTTCACTTAAAAAGTCATACATTAATCTGCCCAGAGACAGGAATGTTGGAAAGTGCTAGCATGAAACCAGGGATTTGACATTAATCATGAAACTTTAATTAAAACAACAAACTTGTTACTGAGGTTATAGTAACAAAAGTGGGACTCCTTCATAAGTTGGTTATCAATCCAAAAATAATCAGAAATAGGCTGGAGACATTTCACCTCTTCCTCATCCTTGACCTACTGAGACTCCTGAACCCTCTTCATCCTACACTCCTAACTCTAGAAAGCCTGAGGATGTGCTCTGTGGAGGTCATGTACCATAAGCTGAATTTTCAATCATTTCAGGAACACTCTGAGAACACACTAAAGGTTTGTTTGGAATGGAAAGTCTGATGATGTGGAAGAATTTCTTTTAGCTAAAATTTTCTTCAAATTAATCATATCTATATAGAGGGAAGCAGACCTCCCTGAGGTTTAAAGTAAGATATGTGGGGAAAGTATATACATGTAGATACATACACATGTATACACACACACACAGATATACACACACGCTTCCTTGGTAAGAAAGCTAGTGGTACCCACAACTCTTAAGACACAGGAAATAAGCAGGTCACAGAGAAACATAAGAGTGCAGCAGACAATAAGAGTTTCCAACACTAGGAAACTCATCACCTGGGCACTAGGCACAATGGGACAGTGGCTTTGGATTAGATAGACATAGTTCACATCTGGAATCTGCCATTTGCCAGTTGGGGGATGCTGGGAGGGTTATGCTCTCTGGGCCCAACTTGTCTCATCTGTGAATAGGTATAATAGCTAACCTCATAGGGTTATGAGGCAGAAATGAATAAAATAACACATGCAAAATGTTTAGGAAGGTATGGTACAGAGAAAATGGTTGACTAATGGGGGTTGGAGGAGGAGTTTGAAGGCAATGTCACTTTGCTTACAAAGAATAGGCTCTGGGTTTTGGGAAGCATCTTTCAAAGAAGAAAAATTAGCTTTCCTTTCTTTTGTCAGAGAAATTGGGTAGAAACAAGGAGAGAAAGGCACTAGAGAATAACCTCACTAAGAACCTCACTAAGTGAAAGCAAGTCCACCCAATTCCACAGAGATAAGAAGGAAGCTTTCTAATGTCCCATGATTGCCCAAGGCCACAATAACAATAGCAGCAGCAAGAAAACATCAATGCCCATCAATGTGAATTTTTTTGTAACCAACAGGCAGGCTTGTTTGGTCTTGGAATGAGCCCACTAGAGATTTCTGAATCCACTGAAAACACACACACTGGTTTGTCAATGATTACAATGATCTCCAAAATGGCCTGAAGGCCATCATCATGCAGAGGACTCACACCTTGCAGAAAGCCAGTTAACCACTGAGGTGAGGAGGCTGCAGGATGATGAAAGATATAAAGACCAAGGCTAACAAGTTGACAAGCAGCTCAGAGACATAATAAATGGGCCTGGTGGGGAAGACTATGTCAGGGCGTGGCAACATACTGAAACATACAAAGCAGAGAAGTGAGACACCAACAGATGTGAAACCAAGAGAGGGGGAAAGATAAAGAAGAAATGGGGAGACATTAGGAAAATTTTTAAAAATTAATAAAGGATCTTAAGTTTTTCTATCCGTGACTTTGAACATTCTTCATCATTTGAAAGTTGCCTTTGGGGAACTAAATAAAGGAACTAATTTAGGACTAAAAATGAAGATTTAAAAGAAAAGAATGTAGAAATGAAAACTGATTTAGGAATTTAAAAAATAAAAAAAGGCTTAGTCTGATTGAGAATTGAGTGTGGGGCCATTCAGGTCCCCTTTCCTTCAGAACCAGTGTTACCACCTGGCTAATGTTTCCTACTGACATTTCAAAATGAAATTTGAATTCTGCCATTCGGCTTCCTTAATTACAGTTAGAATTTCAAACTACTCTGGCTCACATATATCCCTCTAATTCAAACCACCTTATCTACTGTGACAGACAAAGTTTTGACCATTTGTTTTACTTTATATTCCACTTTGCAGCTGAACTATTTTTGTGTGTGTGTGTGAAATCTTTTTGGTATCAAATGCCATACCAACTTGTTTAGATAAAACTCTGCTAATTGTCAACATCCGAAAAGCAGAGGTCAGTGTCTCTGAAGAATATCACATGTCAGAGACATGAACTGGACTTAAACTCATACAAGCTGCTGTAGTCCTCCTCTGACCTCCTGTTTGGGTTCTTTACCAAGTTCAGGTTTCTGCACACAGATGCTGTGTAGTGCAGCCACTCTGCCAGCAAGCAGTGGGGCACAAGGTTCTGCACCCCTAATCCTCCTCACATGTGTGATTTGAATGATTCTTTAAAAGAAGAGCACATGACCACCCCAGTTGCCTAAATGTACACAACTCTTTCATTTTGGGTTTTCTATTTTTCTCATATCTGCTCAGAGTAAAATGGCTAATAATTAGGGACTCACAATACTCAGATGGAAAGTTTTAGTTATTTAGGGAAACATTAAATGACATCAGTAGTACCAATAGAAGCAATCATCTTCTATATGGAAATACAGATACTTCTACAGGTGCTTCAGGAGTAGAGGGTGAGAGAGAGGAAGGGAGTGATGTGGTGGAAAGGACAGGTGGCGAGTGAAGAAGGGGAGAGACATGCCAGGAAAAAATGATATGTTTGGAATACTGAGCTCCTGTAGAATGTGACCAGGAGAAATTCCATGGAAGCATTGATCTGTGTTCTCTTTCTGGGGAACAGGGCCCCTTAGTCTCTCTCCTGCCAGGCCATCCCTTAGTTCTGTGCGTGTTAACTCACTCCTCTTCTTTATACACTATTAGGGGCCCAGTGCACAAAAATCTGTGCACTCAAGGGGTCCCTCAGCCCAGCCTGTGCCCTCTCGCAGTCTGGGACCCCTCAGGGGATGTTCACCTGCTGGCATGCCTGGCCAGCCTGGGTGAGGAGCTGATGGCTGTTTGTAGGCTGGCCAAGCCCCTCAGTGTGAACCCTCACCCCATTGGGGTGTGACAAGCCTGGGTGAGGGGCTGAGGACCATTTTCAGGCTGCTCATAATCCCTTCAGGTTTTGGGGCCCTACTGGGGTGCCTAGGCAGCCTGAGTAAGGAGCTGAAGGCCGTTTTCAGGCTGCCCACAGCTCCCATTGACCCAGCATCCCAGCAAGGCTGGCTGGAATCAAGTTTCTGGGGTTTATTTATCATCCATAACTGAAACACTGTTGCTTTGAGCTGAGGCCTAGGCAGGTAACAAAGCCTCCTGTTTGCTTCAGCTCCATGGCTTCTATAATTGAAACAATGTTGCCTTAGTAGAGGCTCAGCTGGCCTAAGCAGGCAGTTACAACGGAAGCCTCCTATTTGCTCTAGCTCCATGGCTGCCAGCTTCCATCTTGGTTGGGTTAATTTGCATACAGCCACTCTGATTGGCTGCTGGGCATGGCTTGGCTGGAGGTGTGGCTTAGGTGTCTTGGACTGATGGTTAATTTGCATATTACTCTTTTATTAGATTAGACTAGAGGCCCAGTGCACAAAATTCATGCACAGAGTGGGGATGGGGGGTGGTGGTGGCATCCCTCAGACCAACCTGCACCCTTTCCAATTTGGGACCCCTTGAGGGATGTCCAACTGCCTGTTTAGGCCCGATGGGATGGGATTGGGCCTAAACGGGCAGTCGGACATCCCTTTCACAATCCAGGACTGCTGGCCCCCAACCTCTCACCTGCTGGTTGCCTCTAACCACTCCCCTGCCAGCCTGATCAATGCCTAACTGCTCCTGTGCAGGCCTGATTGTCCCTAACTGCCCTCCCCCTGCCAGGATGGTCCCCCCAATTGTCTTTCCCTGCAGGCCTAGGTCCCTCCCAACTGCCTTTCCCTGTAGGCCTGGGTAACCCCCAACTGTCTTCCTCTAAAGGCCTGGGTCCACCCCAACTGTCCTCCCCTAAAGGCCTGGGTTCCTTCCAACTGCCCTCCCTTACAGGCCTGGGTGCCCCCCAACTGCCCTCCTCTTCCAGCATGGTCACCCCCAACTGTCCACCCTGGCCAGCCTGGTCCCCCCAACTGCCCTCCTCTGCTGGCCTGGGTCCCTCCTAACTGCCTTCCCTTGCTGGCCATCTTGTGGTGGCCATCTTTGACCACATGATGGCAGCCATCTTGTGATGGTCAATTTGCATATTACTCTTTTATTAGATAGGATACTAAGGGCCTGGCTCATGAAATTAGTGCATAAGGGGGTGGTCCCTCAGCCCAGCTTGCCCCCTCTCACATACTGGGAGCCCTCAGGGGATGTCCTACTTATTGCTTAGGCCTGCTCCCAGCTCCCCATGGGGAGTGGGCATAAGCTACAGTCTGGCCTCCCTTTGTGGAAGGCTACTGGGCTGATCAGGGAAAGGCACCAGCCCCATTACCCCACTGCTGCAGCCACTGCCAGTCACTGCAGCCACCAAGTGTTTTCATCAACATGGACTCCAGTCCCTTCACCATGAAAAAAATGACAACTTTCTTTAGGCATTTTTAAGATGTGTCTTTTATAGGATATGACATTTCTTTCTCTTTCTTTCTTTCTTTCTTTCTTTCTTTCTTTCTTTCTTTCTTTCTTTCTTTCTTTCTCTCTTTCTTTCTTTCTCTCTTTCTCTCTTTCTTTCTTTCTCTCTTTCTCTCTTTCTTTCTTTCTCTCTTTCTTTCTCTTGTTTTATCCTCACCTGAGGATATGTTTCCATTGATTTTTAGAGAATGTGGAAAAGAAAGGGAAAGACAGAGAAAAACATCAAAGTGAGGGGAACACTTTGATCAGTTACCTCCTGCATGAGCCCTGATCTGGGCCCCGGCCAGGGAGGAGCCTGCAACCTAGGTACATGCCCTTGGTCAGAATTGAACCCAGACCCTGCAGTCAGCAGGCTGAGGCATTATGCACTGAGCCAAACTGGCTAGGGCAGGATATGACATTTCTTAGCCCTCCAGCAGCAGACCCTTTTTTTTTTCGCCAGGAGTGTGGTAGAAAAACCCTAGATCACTTTTTTGGATTCTTATTAGCCAAGTTACTAAGAATATTACCAGTGGAATACAGGGAGCTTAGCCAATGAGTGGTTAGAAAGGTGTTTCCTCTGTAGTTCACACCAATTTCCAGCTCAGCCCCCTGCCTAGTCTGATGCCTGAACCAGAGGCATGACCCCCATCACCCTCTGATCACCTGATCAGAGGTTTGACACCTCTGGCTCTGGTGTAAGGCCTGGGCAGGGGACCCCCAGACCCCTCCGATCGCCAGCTCTGCCCCTCACACAGGTCTGATGCCTGGGCCAGAGGCATCAGGTCTGGGCCAGAGGTGTCAGGCCTGAGCAGGTGACCCCCATCTCTCCCAATTGCCAGCTCCACCTCTCGCAGCTCTGATGGCAGGCTCCACCCCTGCCCAGGAGCGCACTGACTGAGGCCCTTCCTACCCTGCTTCTGACTCACACAGGGTCTACCTCAGAGTGACCTGGGTGCTGATGATATTCCCAAGACCCAGGCCACTGGGTGCCTATGTATGCAAATTAACTACCACCTTTGTTGGTTTAATTTGCATACTCATCTGATTGGCTGGTGAGCATAGCAGAATGACACCAATTTACATGTTTCTCTTTTATTAGTGTAATTAGTGTAGACTAAAGGCCCAGTGCACAAAAATTTGTGCATTAGAGGGGGTCCCTCAGTCCGGTCTGTGCCCTCTTGCAGTCTGGGACCCCTCAGGGGATGTCCACTTGCCAACAGGGAGCAGGCTGAAGCTGCAGTCAGACATCCTTAGTGCTGCTGAGGAGGCAGGAGAGTCTCTCACCACCCCCGCTATACTGGTAGCCATCAGCCTGGCTTGTGGCTGAGCAGAGCTCCCCTTGTGAGAGCGCACTGACCACCAGGGGGCAGCTCCTTCATTGAGCATCTGCTGTGTGTTATAGTGACCAGTCATTCCCAGTCGTTCTGCTGTTAGGGTCAATTTGCATATTACCCTTTTATTATATAGGATAGAGGCCTGGTGCATGGGTAAGGGCTGGCTGGTTTGCCCTGAAGGGTGTCCTGGATCAGGGTGGGGGTTCCACTGGGGTTCCTGGCCAGCCTGGGTGAGGGACTGAGGGCCATTTTCAGACTGGCCACACCACCTTAAGGGTAGGGGTCCCTGCTGGGGTTCCTGGCTAGCCTGGTTGAGGGACATATAGTTGCTTGCAGGCTGGCCAAGCCCCCCAGTGGAGACTCTCACCCCATGAGGATGTAGTTAGCCTGGGTGAGGAGCTGATGACTGTTTGCAGGATGGCCACAGCCCCTTCAGGGTGGAGGGTCCTGCTGGGGTGTCTGGCCAGTCTGGATGAGGGGCTGATGGCTGTTTGAAGACTGGCCAAGCCCCCCAGTGGGGACCCTCACCCTATGAGGGTGTGGTCATCCTGGGTGAGGGGCTGATGGCTGTTTGCAGGCTGGCCATGGCCCGTAGCAACCCAAGCTCCCAGCAAGGCTGGCTGGAAGTAGGTATCTGGGATTTATTTATTTTTTATAATTGAAACTTTGTTGCCTTGAGCAGAGGCCATAGCTGGCCAGGGCAGGCGGGAAGCTTGGCTTCCTCCATTGCCAGGGCAACCAAGCCTCCTGCTTGCTCCAGCTCCGTGGCTGACAGCCACCATCTTGGTTTGGTTAATTTGCATGTAGTTGCTCTGACTGGCTGGTCAGCATGGCTTTGGTGTAGCAGAGTGACACCAATTTGCATGTTTCTCTTTTATTAGTGTAGATGATAGTTCTCTTTCACTTCTTATAAATACTCCCAAAAACACAACTAAAATACAGAAAGCCAAACTATTTACCAACAGATTAAGAAACCAGTCCCTGTACAGATAATATATTCCTAAAGCACACTGTAGCCACACAAACATGTCTTGATGTTCTACGGGCCACCTATGTGGCTGTGGCAGCAGGACCATACCCGGTGTGTCAATTCATCTACTTTATTATGCTCATCTTTCTGACGACTGCAAGCCAAGTGGCTGGGAGAAGGCACTCACATGGAAGAACCTTTATGTATAATCTGCAAGGCATCCAGCGGCTGATGTACTGGGCTGAGTCATACAGGGGCCTCCTTCCAAATGCTAAGGGCATAGAGCACAAAGGGAGATTTACACCTACATCTGTCAATATTCCAAACTTGGGAACAAAATTTTTGGTGGCAATAATATATGGAAATTAATTATTATAAAGGGCATAGGCAGCTTTGCATTTGGATTCCGTGCTAGCTGTGTGACCTTAGGGAAAGCTGCTTAATCTTTCAGAGCTGTTTCCTTGTAAGGCAATATGATCTCCAGGTCTTATCCAGACCTTCAATGACAATTACTTAGAATGGGATAAATAACTGTTAGTTATCCTCCTATTTAAAAAAGAAGATAATTCTGTATAAAAGAAAAAAACATAATTTATTACTCAGAGGAAATATAATTTTATGAAATAAAAAATAAACTGAATGAAAGAGTTACTATTGTAATGGCACTTACCCCAATATAGATTCTCATTCACATCCACATTTCCATGGTGAAATGGGTCAATGTAGTCAAATACCTCACAGTTAATATAGTGATTATTTAACATTTAAAGGGACTCATCCTTATTAGAAATTGAATCAAGATCACTTTTATATTGGTCAGTTAAGTTTACACAGATAAGCATTTGTTCCCTTCCCTCTCCCCCCAAAAAGTTGTTCTGTTCAAATTCAGAACAGTTGATAAAAACAAGGTAAGTGGATTTTTTTTTTGTACCCAAAATGTTTTTGCTATCTGGTTTGAAGTTGAAAAACAAATGCCTGTAAGATTGTGATTATTATGAGTGACTTATTTTGAGAAGTTTGGAAAGCTGAATATTTTAAAATATTTTTATTCTTTACTATGTATATATGAACTATTCAGATGGAAAAATGGTTGTTGTTCCATGTGTGAGGGCTCAGTCACCTGAGCACTTTCTAGGCCTGACAGAGCCCCCAGAGCAGAAGTACCTCCATGTGGCTGTCAGGTAATGAGGTGGGCACACTGGGATCCTCTGAGGATCAACACAAGCAAATGCAAAGCTGACAGTAGAGCAATAGGGAGTTGTTAGGGACCATGGAGTCCACCTAACTAAAGAGCATTTAGCATTCACTCCACCCATCTACAGAGCTCTAGATATCCAAAGTAGCAGTTATTCTAGTTACCCTAGGAACTAAGCAAAATGAGAGTTATCTTTCCATTTTTTCAGAGGAGGAAACTTTCTCCCCACAGCCAAATGGGAGGGCAGAACCAATGCTATAACCCATGTCTAGTCCCTAAGTACTCATCTGTCAATGCACTGCCTTTGCATTATTCAGTATTTAAGTGATAATGTTGGCATGTCCTGAAACACCTTTCTTTCTAGTCTTCTGCCACATAGTAAGATGGCCTTAAAGCCAGTCAACAACCCTACCATCTACTCGCGGTTCCTCTCTGACCACCGAGGGTAAGGTGGAGAAGCCAGGGCAATTTCAGAAGGACCGAGTGTAAGTAAGTACTGTACCTAGGCAGAGAGCTGTACTGGCGCTGGGCCTGCTGGAAGCTCTCACGCTCCTCCTGCCGCTGGCGCTGCATTTGCACCTCCACAGACACTGAGTGCCTGCCGCTCTGTGCCGGAGGTCGGGAGCTGGACTGCAGAAGGAAAATGCAAAATAAATCACAAGAAGGGAATCACATCATTTCTTATAGACTGACTTAGAAACATTTGGAAAATTCTGTGACATTAAAATAAAACCAACTGCAATTTTCTCAAGTTTGAGAAAAGAGACATTTATCTAATTGCTCTTATGAGCCCCAAATATTGAATCATCTTAAATTTTAATTATGGCTTTCAAATGGTTAGAAATTGAGAGGTCAACCTTTCTAAGTCTTCCTAATGAGGTTTGACAAATTCAATACCAAGTATGTAAATAAAATTGAAGGTTAGCTACACTGGAAAATGTTTTTGATGGTTATGTATTTTAGCGCAATATAAGCAGATCTTCCTTTTCCTAAAGAATGACAGTTAAGCCCGGGCTGGTACTCCTTAGTGGTTGGAGTGTCAGCCCAGCAGACTAAAGGGTTGTAGGTTCAATTCTAGTTAAGGGCACATACTTGGGTTGCAGGCTTGATCCCCAGCCCCAGTTGGGGCACATAAGGGAGGCAATCAATTGATGTTTCTCTCTCTGTGTCTCTCTGCCTCCCTTCCATTCTCTCTACAAAAAAGAAAAAAAAAAAAAATCAATGGAAAAAATATCTTTGGGTGAGGATTAAAAAAAAGAGAGAGAGAGAAAGAGAGTTAAATTTGAACCAAGTTTAGGTGAAACTACCTATTGTTAGTCACATACAAATGTCCTCTAGTCCAGGGTTGATAGCCAAATGGGAAATAAAAATGCTTATCTAATCTAATAAAAGAGTAATATGCAAATTAACCATCACTCTGAGACCTAAGCCACACCCACCAGCCAATCAGAGTGGCTGTATGCAAATTAACCTAGCAAAGATGGCAGCCAGAAGCCATGGAGCTAGAGCAAACAGGAGGCTTCCATTGCACCAGGAGTAAACTGCCTGCCTAAGCCAGCTGGGCCTCTGTTCAAGGCAACAATGTTTCAATTATAGAAGCCACAGAGCTGAAGCAAACAGGAGGCTTCCTTGCCTGCCTAGGCCTCAGCTCAAAGCAACAGTGCTTCAATTATAGAAGAGAAATAAACCCCAGAAACCTGCTTCCAGCCAGTCTTGCTGGGATGTTGGGTCAATGGGAGCCTGAAAACGGCCTTCAGCCCCTCACCCAGGCTGGCCAGGCACCCCAGTAGGGACGCAAACCCTGAAGGGGATGTGGGCAGCCTAAAAATGGCCCTCAGCTCCTCACTCAGGCTGGCCACACTCCCATGGGGTGAGGGTTCCCACTGGGGGGCTTGACCAGCCTGAAAACAGCCATCAGCCCCTCACCCAGGCTGGCTAGGCATGGCAGCAGGTGAACATCCCCCAAGGGGTCCCAGACTGCGAGAGGGTACAGTCTGGGCTGAGGGACGCCCGCCCCCCCCCCAGTACACAAATTTTTGTGCACTGGGCCCTTAGTCAAATGAATAAGCCTGAAAGCTAATAGCTACATGAATTGGTTATAAGACAAGACATTTTGCCTTAGTGATTAGGAAATGGCATTTTTACCTAGGTTAATTGTATACTATAGAGAAATGTTCAATCCTGCCGGCTAAATACTTTGGTCAGCAGTCATCTGCTGATTGTGCCTCTCGCTCAAATTGGATACTGGATGTATACACTGTGTTGCATAGATCTAGTCCTGTGGATGCTCTGGCTTCTCACTAGCAGGTCTTAGCTTACCTTCTAGATTTATCTTTTTGAAATAAAAAATAGATAGCAATACCTCTAATGCTACAAACACCCCATGATGGTTTATCATAACATCAGTGGCTCACATTCTTAAATAATCCTTCTGGTGCATGCTAACCTCTGTTCCCCTTGGTGTTATGCAACAGGCATATTCTGAGTGAAGAATGTCTGTTAAAAACATATTATTGATTTTCTTTTAGAGTTGAAAGCCAATGGCAGATTTTGACCTCATAACAATTTTTTAAAATAATAGTTATAGCATTCATTTGGAGACCTGTAAGAAAACATGTGGGCCTATTACTTAAACAATGTCTCTTGTAGTTGGCTTTTGTGTGAACAGAAAGCAAGCATCATCTATTGTTCGCTCTCTGCCTGGCCAGCATTATCTTATTTATTGGTAAGCAACAATAGGGCAATATACAGGACAAAATTTTCAAAGCATATTGGCACAGCCACCGAACATATTAAAAATATCCTGACACAAAACTAAGGTGTGAAGCTCTAACCAGTCTGACTTGATGGATAGAGTGTCGGTCTGCGGACTGAAGGATCCCAGGTTTGATTCCAGTCAAGGGCATGTACCTTGGTTGCAGTCACATCCCTAGTAGGAGGTGTGCAGGAGGCAGCTGATCGATGTTTCCCTCTCACTGATGTTTCTAACTCTCTATCCTTCTCCCTTCCTCTCTGTAAAAAATAAAAACAAAATTAAAAAAATAAGATGTGAAGATCACCCCAATTTCTACTAGTGGGTATTTACAGCCATACTCATAGGAACAAATGTGTGTCCACAGACCCTCTCCATAACATGGGAGTCAACACATCAATGGTGCCTTTAGCAAAGAAAACACTTCACTGAGTAAGTTCTGCTTATGCAAACAAAGCATCAACCAAGTGTTCATCAACTACATTAAAGAAGACAAACATTTCTTCCATTGCACTTGAAGAGGCTGGCCAAATAGAAAATCGAGTTATTCTAATGTTCACAGGGAATCCTGAGAGAAGCCACTGGACAGAGGGAAAGCAAAGCAAGAAAATATTACACAATATGCCTTCAAAAACAACCATATTTCCCTTTTCTTTTCACTCAGAATAAGTCATATACACATGTCAAGAAGCCTTGAAAGAATTGGCATTCTGCAGCAAGATTTAGTAACCAGTTTCATAAGCTCATGCTGTTTGTGACACACAGCTGTGGAGTTGTGAAAAGAAAATGCAAGGTCTTGTAGAAATTTCAGGTGTATTTTTTTTAATCCTCATCTGAGGATATTTTTTCCCATTAATTTCCAGTGAGAGTGGAAGGAAGGGAAGAGGAGAGGGAGAGAGAGAGAGAGAAATATCAAAGTGAGAGACATATTGATTGGTTACCTCCTGTATGCCCCCCAACAGGAGCTGGGGATCAAACCTGCAACCAGGGTATATAACCTTGGGACCAGGAATTGAACCTATTACCCTTTAGCCTGTGGGCCAATGCTCTAAACATTGAGCCAAACAAGCCAGGGCATCAGGTGTACGTTTAAGTTGTTTCTACCAAGAAGCCTGAAAATTTGATTCTGATAGAGGAAAGAAAAAAAAAATTGAAGGACTTTTGTTTCCTCAACTATGTGTTTTCTGATACCATTCATCTCAAACATTATGACAGCAAGCATCTAGTTAGATCTTGATGAACTTCAAACTGAAATTATTATGAGATGGGATCTGAAAACTTAAAAAAATGAGTGAATGAGTTTGGTATCAGTATATTGACATATTTCATACTATTGTGCTCACTATGATGAAATATGAATCTCAGGCTTATCATTAATGTTTTACTCTATTTCTCTTTTCAGAGCATACAAAAAGGTAGATTATTAAAAAGCATCACCCATATATTTAAGATGAAATTTTTATTGGGCCAGAGATTTCAAGGAAGATTGTATACATGACCAGCTTTAAGCAACAACTTACTAAGTTCATCTGGAAAGTTTTATACTTGGCCTGAATAAAAAATAACCTCATTCATTATTTCAATGAAGATCTCATAAAAATGTAAATTGTGGGAACAGAACTACAATATACAATTCTGATTTGTCAATACTGTAGTTTTCCATGTGTAAGACAGAAACAGAATAATGGATCGAGAGCCCCAAGTTACAAAAACATACACAAACATGAAGAGATATTTTGTAACCCTAGAGAGAAGTGTCTATGTTCAAAGAAAACAGCATTAACAACTTTAACAAAAAAGTGACATCTATACAGAGAAACATACAGGTAAAGCATAGTTGGAAAAATTCTGTAGATTCTCAGGTAACAAGGCAATAACTCTATTTCAAGAGAGCAAATTACAAATAACCCTGGTATTCTTGCTGATGATATTGATGACAACATTGCCAAGGTTGCAAGATGAGATAATCCATAATTATCTATTACATAGTGTGCTGGAGGAGCATTGTATGTGAATCTCTCCATTGCTGCTGTTTAAACCCCAATGAAAATATCACATTTTTATAAGTTAGCTCCAAACTATTAGTCTTTATCATGATTATTAAAGAGGTACTATTTATACTACATAAAAATTATATAAAGCTTGAGAAAGCTTTGGCTCTGGTGGTCATCCCAGCAGAGTCACCATAACAGCTAAAAGAATTTATAACCACCAGACCAGCATTGCAAGAAATGTTAAAGGGACTGCTATAATAAGATATATATATATAGAAAGAGAGAGAAATAGTGTGTGTGAGAGAAAAATATAGGTATAAAGAATAAAAATAGCAATAAGTAAGAACTTACCAATAATAATTTTAAATGTACATGGATTAAATGCTCCAATCAAAAGACATAATGGATAAAATAAAATGAGCAATATATATGATGTCTACAAGAGACCCACCTCAGAACAACAGACTCACATAGGATGAGAGTGAAGGGTTGGGAAAAATTTTCCAGATAAATGGAAACAAACAAACAAACAAAATGCTGGGGTAGCAATACTCATAATCTGACAAAATAGACTTCAAAATGAAGGGCATAACAAGAGACAATAAAGGTCACTACATAATACTGAATGGATCAATACAACAATAGGATAAAACTCTAGTAAACATATACGCACCCAAAATAGAAGCATATATATATATATATATATATATATATATATATATATATATATACTAGGGGCCCGGTGCACAAAAATTTGTGCACTCGGGGTGGAGGGAGTCCCTCAGTCTGGCCTGTGCCCTCTCACAGTCTGGGACCCCTCAGTGGATGTCCTATGATGGACAGTCTGCCAGGCGCCTTTTGTGTGTGTTTGTGTGTGTGTGTGTGTGTGTCATCACTGGGGACCTGCCCCCAGCCGCATCTGAGGCTCGGAGCAGTCCTCCTGTGTGTGTCTACCTGCTGGGGACCTGCCACCAGGCACACTGTGGAGGCTTGGAGTAGGCACCCCCTCTATGTTGATCTCTCAGACTCTTGCCCTTCCCTGCATGTTGTTCTCTTTTTTGAGCTGTGGCCAGGGCCTGCAGCCCTGCCTCCCAAGCTTGCCTACTGCCCATCTTCCTCCAGCCACCAGAAAGCAGGGA
>PVJC01001908.1:0-22733 GCA_004026665.1 Murina feae
ACACACACATACACACACACACACACACAAAAGGCGCCTGGCAGACTGGGGCCATCATAGGACATCCACTGAGGGGTCCCAGACTGTGAGAGGGCACAGGTCGGGCTGAGGGACTCCCTCCACCCCGAGTGCACAAATTTTTGTGCACCGGGCCCCTAGTATTAATAATAAAGTCTTATTAAGAAATTACATTTTTAAAGAAAAAAATCAGTTTTGCTTCAATATTTATAGAGCTATTTGTGTTACAACATTTTAGCCATGAATGACTATTTATAAATTTATTATATGTATATTCTCACCCAAGGATATTTTCTCCATTGCTTTTCAGAGAGTACAAGGGAAGACAGGAGGGAAGGAGACAGGAAGAGAGAGAGAGAGAGAGAGAGAGAGAGAGAGAGAGAGAGAGAGAGAGAGAGAGAGAGAATTAGCAGTGGAAGAACTCAGTCATTAGAGTAAGTCACACATAGTTTACTCATTGTTTTTTTGTGTTTTTTAAAGATATTTTATTGATTTTTAGAGAGAAAGAGAGGAAGGGAGAGGAAGAGAGAAACATTCATGTGAGAGCAGAACATTGACTGGCTCCTCCTGCACGCCCCCTACCAGGGCTGAGCCCATAAGCCAGGCAGGTGACCTTACGGCATGGAACAGCAACCTTTCAGTGCTTGGGACAGGCTCCCGACCGACTGAGCCACATTGTCCTGGACAAGTCACACAGTTTAAATGTTCGCCTGGACTCTGGACAGCTCTGACGAGGGTGCCTCTTCGAATCCTCTGTTTCCTCATCTAAGACATGAAGACAGGATGTTTAAATGTAAGAAAATTGTGGGGACTGAGAACAAAATAAAGCCACTCAATAGTTCAAAGCTATCACAATAATTTTAGAATTATTTTATAGTAGAAATTTGAGCTAAACAAATATTTTATAAACATGTTTTATTTTATTTTTGTTTTCTTTATTGATTAAAGTATTACATATGTCTCATCCCCCCATTGCCCTACTCCCATCCCCCCACTCCTGCCCTCACCCCCCTGGTGTCTGTGTCCATTGGATAGGCTCAGATGCATGCATACAAGTCCTTTGGTTGATCTCTCCCCCTTACCCCCACCCTCCCCAACCTTCCCTCTGAGGTTTGACGGTCTGATCAATACTTCTCTGTATAGACATATTTTATAGCAAAGTACTGACCCATACTTAGCTGAGACTATTTTAATTTTTCAATTTCTATTTTATTGTTTGAGTGTTTTCATTGTATAGATAAAATAATCTGCAGGAATATAATGTTTAATAAATGAAATTAAAAAAATTATTAGCCCATTAATAATATACCTTTATCACGGTAATCATCTAAATATTACAAATGATTTTTGACATGTATTTAGATATGACTAAAATTTTATAGTTATACATTCATAGACTTGTCTTAGTAAATATTAAAAATTATGTTAAAATAACTCATTATAATTTGAGTTTCCATGAGCTTTAGAGTAATGACAAGGCCCATCTCTTGATGATAACTCACAAGGTAGTAAAGTAGAAGTGGAGCCTATGTGGTTAGAATATATCAAACTACAGAAATGTATTGAAGTTGTCATTAATTTTAAATATCTACTCTAATAAAATAATAATATTGAAATTGACCGTTTCTCGGGGACACCTAAGCCATGCCCACCAGCCAATCAGAATGGCTGTATGCAAATTAACCCAGCCAAGATGGAGGCCAACCACCATGGAACTAGATCAAACAGGAGGCTTCCATTGCACCAGGAGTAAACTGTCTGCCTAGGCCAGCTGGGCATCTCTCTGCTCAAGGCAACATAGTTGCAATTATAGAAGCCACAGAGCTGAAGCAAACAGGAGGCTTCCTTACCTGCCTAGACCTCGGCTTAAAGCAACAGTATTTCAATTATAGAAGATAAATAAACCCCAGAAACCTGATTCCAGCCAGCCTTGCTGGGATGTTGGGTCAATAATAGCTGTGGGCAGCCTGAAAACGGCCCCTAGCCCCGCACCCAGGCTGACCAGGCACGCCAGCAGGTGGACATCCCCTGAGGGGTCCCAGATCGTGAGAGGGCACAGGCTGGGCTGAGGTACCTCCTGAGTGCACAAATTTTTGTGCACTGGGCCCCTAGTATACTATAATATCACAGTTTTAAAAATATATATTTTTATTGATTTCTGAGCAGAAGGAAGAGGGAGAGAGAGAAAAAAAGCATCAATGATGAGAGAGAATCATTGATCGACTGCCTCCTGCACATCCCCTTTTGGGGATTAAGGCTGAAACCTGGGCTGTGCTCTGACCTGGAATCAAACCATGACCTCCTGGTTCATAGGTCAATACTCAACCAATGAGCAACACTGTCTGAGCAATATCATAATTTTTATTATCTTCCAAACTTTGCAAAATGCATTTCTGTTTCAATAACATTTATATGCACCAGTTATGAATTATTTAAAGGGAGTTAAAGTCCTTATGAAATATTCTACTCACTAGTAAACCTGACTTAATCTCAAGTACAAAATAAGTTCAATTTTAGACTAAATTACTATGTTTTAGCTCAAAGTGTCAGTATAATTTAGTAGCACTGATGTTTTTACTCCAATATTCATTGCAACATATGTTTTGGCAATATATTTATCTGACCCATTGCCTGGCTCTAATAATCTTAATAATTCTTAATTTTAATTGGGATAAGTTTTCATCATAGAGGCAGAGTTATGCAGGCCAATATCCTTATAATTTTTTTTAGAAAACAATGCTCATTTATCAATAAATTAGTAATTGTTTCATCTAGAAATGCCAATGGCTTGACTGTAGAACACTGACTTTTAAAATAATAGAATAGAATTCAGACATTAACTGTTCAAGTCGGGTTTTGTTTACTTTTGATAATATATCCTGTTTTTAAAATAAAAAAAAATCAAAACAATTTACTGAGCAATCAAGTATTTTTTACCCAAACAACTTTTTTGATCAGTTAAGTGTAAATGAATCAAAACCACATGGAAAGAATTTTTCTTACAACACACAGTGCTTTAAAGGCAAACGTGTTTATGAGAACACATTTTGGTTTTTAAAAATTTGAAAAATATTTTGAGAAATAGTTCAACAATTCCAAATGTGGTTTGTTCATCTGTTCCTGGTATAATACACATCAAAAGGAAATCTTAAAAACAATAACAACTCTAGGGCATGGCTAATCAAGATGATATCCATAAATCTGATGTTTATCCAGGCTTCCTCAACTAGGATAGAGCAGTGTCTCATGAAAGTGGGCAAGGTAGGGAAAAAATTGGTTCTGGTAGTTTTAAAATATATATATTTTAAATATGTATATTTATACTTGTGATCATCATACAAGTTGTCATTATTATTAAAGCAGATCTCATTCCCCTTCTCATCAATCCAATCCTTAATTACCCTGTTATTTCTTAGAGTCATCCAAGGGGTCAATAAATAGTACTTCTCTTCCCGACCTAATTTCTGAAAGAATTGAGAAAATAAAAGAATCAAGAGGGAGAGAACCAAAATGACACAATATTGCTGAGAATATACACCTGGACATTAGAGAAAATGGGCTTTCTACATCCACTTGCCAGCGGAGGCAACAAAACAACTCATTTTGGGAAGTGTTGAGTCTGCAGAGAGGACACTTTTATCTGATCTTTGCCTCTAACAGGTCAGGTAGAGAGAAAAGGCAAAAGAGAACAAATACAGAATTCAGCCAAAATTTTTGATGCATTTGTTTCACTAAAAGTAAATTAGGTCAGTAAATGTGTATTCGTTTGCTAAGGCTGCCTTTAGAAGGTGACTTAACAGACATTTTTTCACAGTTCTGGAGACTAGACGTCTGAGATCAAGGAGGTACTGGTAACAATGATTCCTTCTAAAGGCTGGGTGGGGAGGATCCCTTCTCTCCTTGAATTATAGATGGCGGTTTTCGCCTTGTGTCTTCACGTTGCCTTCCCTCTGTACATATCAGTGTCCAAATTGCCCCTTCTTATAAGGACACCAGTTATATTGGATTAATTCTGCTCTAATGACTTCATTTTAACTAATCACCCCTGTAACGATCCTTTACAGCCACATTCTGAGGTGCTGGTGGTTAGGACTTCAGTATATGAATTTGGTGAGAGGAAGGACAATTCAATCCACAACCACCAATAAAGGTCTCGTTTCATCTGCATTGAAATCCTTCAGCAACAGCCTGGGCTGTCTCTAGTTCAAAATGTGTAGTTACTTCAGGAACTCAGAATGTTATGCTTATTCAACTCGACATCTCTTTGGAGCCCTATTTTTAAAGAGTCACATTTGACAGGACGTACAAGATCAGCCCAGCACTGGCTGCACCCCACCAAGTGTAGAAAGCAAATCAGCCCTGCTGTAAATAGCATTGGACCTGGCGACATTGTTTTCTGTTCCCAGAGGGTTGCCAAAGATCCTAGTGAGAGTTACATGTCCCCTGAATGAAGAAATGAAGCTAGAGCATACTCTTGTGTTTGCCTCATCAGGATGGCTTGATTGTTTATAACATTCGTCCAAATTTACTAACTGAGAGCAAAGGTTGAGTTGAGAAAAACCCGGCACTACTCACTTATTGTGTCTAAGGAAAAATCTACCTTTGCTTACGTAAATCTTCAGCTCTCTGAGAATAGTGTATGTTGTTATGCAGGTTAGCAGTTTACAATCGTGGCAGCCATAGTCAGAGAGTCTCATTCGTAGTTTTTCTTTACCTCCAAAATTTTCAAAATCTCTTATCATTTTCCTGTTGTTATGAAGAATTCTCCTTAGTGCCCTAAAGTAGATGATGAATTCTATTACCTTGCAAATTTAAAAGCAGCGAGGAATGCTTTGCTTGCTAACACCTGAAAGACCTTTACAGATCTATCCTTTTTTCCCTATAATCAAATCCACGCCTCAACTGCATCTGTGGTTTCTCAGGGTGTGCTGTAGCCTATTGCTGGCACACACATGCTAAGTATTGTTTAAGGCCAAGGTGTGGTATTCTGTACTCTGAGCTTGCCTGCACCTGCTGAAATCTTGTTTAAGGTTTAAACAAAATGATTGTTTTAAGTGTGTCCCGTTAGGAATGACTTTACTTGGAAATAAATACCTTCCCTTATACAAAAACAAACAAACAACAACAACAAACACACACACAAAACAATAAACTACTTCAATTGTTAGTATTTCTTATTTAAATTTTTTAAATTACGTTGTAATAACTGCTTTATCCTCATCTATTAGATAGCCTGATGTCTAACTAAAAAATTAGTAAATCTATTTCAAGAGCTCTTTGATGGTTATAATTTATAGCCCAAAATTGTTTAATAAGTCTGTAAGTATAATGGGCCACAGAATGTAGACTTCTCATATGTGAATTATGTTAGACAAACTGATCTAAAGTCAATGAAGACAGATTCTGGGACAATATGTTTGGGGACATCTGTTGCTCTCCCTTTACCCCTGAACTCCAGTGCATCTGCTCCTCTAGACCTAAGCTGCTGCTGGAGCTGGCAAGCAGTTGAGTGGGAATGCTTTGGTTTTCTGATGGGTTGAACAGTTTAGGAAGCACAGTGCACAGCCCTGAAGTGAAATCAGATTATAGTGGGCTTGTGGATGCTCAGGGGAATGCTCCTTATATGTCCTTTATGAATAAGAGTGATTTCTTTGGCACCTAAGAAGTTGCAGGTATCTTAATGGCTGGCCACATTCCCTCTAATTGTGAGAACTTAGAAAGGTTATTAATACAAGGACCCAAGAGACTTTTGGGTGTCTCGGCAGGAGATGAATGGCCTCCCTGCTACCACACCATTTTGCTTTGGAACAAAGATGATTTTATTTTCCGACATTCAAAGTAATGGTACTTCAAAAGCAGAATAAGACTCAACAAGCAGAGAAAGAAATTTTTAAGGGAGAAGAGCACTATAAGAGATGACTATCAACCATATACCGCTGATTACCTTGCTAGGTCAACTAGTTCTATCGAAAAGTTACAGCTGAGCAGGAATCCTGGCATTTCTTTGTCCTCAGATCTAATCCTCGTTCTGCTCATGTTCTTCTCCATGTTCCTGGGACTTATCATTACAAGTTTCAGTGCTCTACATGCAAATACTTACATTTCCATTTCTAGGCCAAATAATCACTAAAGTATTCATCAATTGTATTACTTTCTACAAGAATGTGAAGGTGTTTATTTTATTATTGATTAATTTGAGAGAGAGATATATTGATTTGTTGTTTCACTTATTTATGCATTTGTTGGTTGCTTCTTGTATGTACCCTGACCAGGGGTCCAATCTACAAACTTGGCATATGGAGGTGATCCTCCAGCCAACTGAGCTACCCAGTCAGGATGAAGATGTAGTTTTTGACTGATGTAACATTCTAGTTAGCCCTGTGCTGAAAATGCAGCTCAATTAAATGTAGCGTATGAAGAGTACAGAAACCAGGCTTTGGAACAGATAAATACATGTGTTTTAATGAAGAATAAAAGCATTAATATAATTAGATTTTGTAGAGATTTGAAGATGGATATAGATTAGCATAATCCAAAAGTGTACTTGTTTTATATTTACTTGAAACTGAGCTCAGGTTTATTAGTAAATGTTGTATGTTATTGTTGTATGTCATGCTACCTTGAGTGAGTCATAATTTGGGAATCTAAATATTATAATAAAACCTGTGGACTTTAAGGCAATGCGCTATATTTGTTACATTGTGTACATTTTGTGAGCTGTCTTCCTGAACGTGACAGGGATTGCACGCTGACAGAGATGCTTTCTGTTGAGTGATCAATAGATAAGTTGTGAATTATTCCTACATAATAAGGATCAATAAAAGTAAAAAGCTTGAGCTTTCCAGAATATTCTAATTTTGAGTTTGCATCCAGACTTCAGCTTGTAAGAAATTTTTGAGACTCTGAGTGTTTTCACTAAAGACCAGTCATATTAAAGGAACATAAGCAGTTCATTTCTCTTTAAAGCTAAAAGCAGTTGCAGTTCGGTTCCTCTGTTCTAATTGATTTAAGTTGCTCTAAAAAGTGTCTGCTGAGCAGGTATTCCACATCATTTTTCAGCAGTGACATTTCACAGCTATTAGCGTATTAAGACTTTATAGAAAATGCTAAATCTGGAAAAATTGCTCATTATGTGAGCAGACACCTTGGCCTTTATTTCATCATCACTTGCCAAACTGATTAGAACCTTTTTACTGGTTATAGGCAAAGAAGATACAAAAAGGAAAGCCAGGTGCATATATTTTAATTTGTGTTTATATTTATTCTCTAGAAAATACTCACCAATGTTTATACTATTTTTATCATATTAGTTTTATTTTAAAATACATAAATGTCATATTTTCCAATTCTCATCACAGTGTTATTTAGTCTACAACTATTTTGCATCTACTTAATTTTTTTTGATAGAATTGTAAAAAAATAAATGAAATACCTTCAACCTTTCTAAAGGTTCTCCAAAGCATGGTGACTTAGCTAAGGCATAAAATGATTATGCTGAGCTCTTTCAAATGTGGGGCGTCTTTCAAATGTGGTCACATGTTTCTTTCCAGTTAATTGACATTTAAAAATCTCAAATCTAAATACTTATTAATATGCACATCTATAATTTATGTCGATCTCTTAAACACGGTGGTTGGATAGAGTTTGATTATTTTGGATATTTTTTCCTGCTAAGAATTCCTATTTAATTTGGAGCAGTGTAAGTTGGGATATATAAAAAGCATTCCTTTGATTCCACATAAAAGTTCCATTTTGCAAATGAGTAAATTGACATTTATAGACGCTGAGTGATTGCATGATCACAAAGCTAATGCTTGGTAGGACTTGAACTTCACAGTTATCTGGTTCCAAATCCTGAACTTTTCTTCCAGGTCCTCATAACACAAGAATTTACTTTTATGATTAAGTTATTTGCATTACCTCATCCCATTGGTCTAGAATCTCCTTGTTGCTAATTGTTATTTCTCATTTATCTCTGTGTTCTTGGCAACACTTATTATGATGTTCAATATATAGATTTTGTTCAGTATATTTTTTGTTGAAAAACTGTAGAAGAGATTTTGCAAATAAAAATTAAATATTTTAAGAGATCTACTTTAAAGTTGCCAATAAAAATGGCATTGCTACCAGAGCAAATTAGTTTTTATATTTTAACTAGTGGCCTGTTGCACAAAATTTGTTCACAGGAGGGGTGTCCCTCAGCCCAGCTGGCACCCTCTTTAATCTGGGACCCCTTAGGGGATATCCACAGGGATCAGACTAAACCGGCAGTTGGATATCCCTCTCGCAATCCAGGACCGCTGGCTCCTACCTGCTCACCTGCCTGCCTGCCTGATCGCCCCTAATAACTCTGCCTGCCAGCCAGATTGCCCCCCTCAACTGGCCTGATAGCCCCCAACTAACCCACCACCAGCCTGCTTGCCCCCAACTTCAACCCCAGTCATTTTGCCCCCAACTGCCCCGCCCCCCCCCACATGGTTTCCCCAACTGACCCACCTCCCCTCCCTGCACCAGCCTGATCGCCCCTAACCACCTCTCCCTAGGCCCCACCACCATGGCTTTGTCTGGAAGGTCTCCTGGTCTAATTAGCATATTATTATTTTATTTGTATAGATAGTATAGATTAATGAAAAGAAAAACTAATTTTTGCCTTTATTTAAATACTCACTTCAGGATATGTTTATGGCTTTCAGAAAATGAGAAAGGGAGGATCAAAAGCACAACCTAAGTATTGGACCTGACCAGGAATTTAAACCACAACCTTCAGGTATAGCAGAGGCTACTCCAACCAACTGGGCCACTCAGCCATGGGTGGTTGTCTTTTTAATAAAACAGTTCAAGTGACTTTCTCTATTAAACTAATAGTATTAGTATTAGTTTAATACTAATTAAAACTAAGACTAATAATTAGTTTAGTCCTATAGTGGTTGCCTCATTACTCAATATTGTTACCCTGTTGGTAGAGTGAATAATAGTAGCAAGAGGGACATTAGAATAGTTACTTATATGACTAAAATTTAAGTTGATTAAACTGAAATTTATGTATCTGGGAATGTACAACCTTTGCTAGAGTTAAAACATAGTAGTATAAAAAGGAAAAATGAGATTCTAGTGAGTCAAATGACTATCAACTTCAGACTACATCAACAAATCTATTTCTCTCTGTCTAGGTAGTTTTCACTCTTCGATTTCTGTTTTATTGTCCCTTTAAATAATATTGTCTGAAGGATAAAGGTTTACATATATACCAATCCTGGCTAATTTTCTTATACTTCTGAGACATAATTGGACATATTAATTTGATTTCAGAGGCATTCTTTACATGTATGAAGTTTTGCATTATCTAAACTTAGGACATATATCTGTTGTAACACAGGTGATTCATCCAGTTCATCTCATGTTGTTCTTGTCACGTCACCAGGAAATCTGGACTTCGATGTAAACCATCACTAATGGCTGGTGATCTGGAGCTTGGGTGGCCCTGTTCATAGAGAAAAACTATTTTGGTGACTTAGTACACCACTGATTAGGCTGTGATTTCTACAAATGGAGAGTAAGAATGCACTGTGCTAATGCTTCATTCATCAATGCCCTAGACTTCCAACTTAAAGATATTTCAGTAAGGCAGACCTTTTCAGTTTCTATGCACACATCACTTTCTGCAAAGCATCCTTGCTCACCCCTGAACCACTGCTTATACTAGTACTTCTTTCCCCCTAACTAGTCTGGGTAAACCATGAGCATCTTCCAGTCTCAGATTCATGCTGACCCAGAATTAACCATGTATTCTGTCTTCCTGGGTCAACTCTGAGAGCAGAGGAAGTTTCTCCCCTTTCTCATACCCCAAAAGTGCTTCATTTCTACTCCTAGATACATCACGCTCCAATTCTTTATTCTGCCCCAGAGGAGAATTAACCTTCAAAATGATCACTAGTACTACTTAAAGTTCTAAGGAAATTACTCTGTAACTTTGAGGTTTGATTTCTTCATATGGAAAAAGGGCCTCTGAAATTTTTAAATGGCCTCATAGATATTCGCATCAAATAATAAAAATAATTGAAAATATCTAAGCAAAATATAAATGTCTGAGTTAATTTAAAATTCTACCAAACTAAATAATAATAATGTTAGACTGGGGGGAAATGATATGTTAAGTTGCTCATAAGATTTCCTACTTCAATGAAAATTGAGCTTTATATCTACCCTAACCAGGCTTGTGTCAAGACACCACTTGCAGTTCTATGTGGATGGATCATTTCATTGTAAATTTAAAAAAGAGGCTAGGAAAGGTAAACTGGGCAAGCAGGATGCTACTGGAGGAGGCTTTGTGGGGAAAATGAGTTCACCTCTATATACCATTCTTTCCTTTTCGTCTCACTGTGCTCCATAATGAATGAGCTGATTTTTAAGCCAATTGATTTGCTCTATAGAATTGATAATGATGGTAATGTTGATTTATCTCTCTAAAAATATCAGCATGGAAATGGCAACTTTAAATTATGAAGTATTTATAACATACCCTAAAATGACTTTAGTCCTATAGTGGTTGCCTCATTACTCAAAATTACAAAGTATTTTCAATTTAGTATAATCATTCATTCAACATTCTTTAAATTAGTTTCTGCTCTTCCTCACATAAATCAGGAACTTCCATCAAGGAGTTTTCATTTCCATGATGACAAGAAACTAAGAAAAAAAATCATGATTAAAGGTTAAAATGGTCATAGAAGCATCTAATGTAATACCAGAAAATATTCTCTACTCTTACTTTGTGAATATCAAATACCTTTAGGGCAACAAAATATCTCTTATGTTTTGTGATGATTGGAAATGGCTACATCACTTTTAAAACAAAGACAAACTGGAATGTCTTCTTTCAATATAAGTAACAGAAAAGCAAATAATGTGTGGTTTACTCAAGACCTCATTATATGTGTATCTAAATTTCCTGGCCCAAAGCAAATCCTTGCTTAGTAGGTAATCTTTGTTTCTAACACCACACCCCATTATAAACAAACAAACAAAAACAAACAAACTAGGCCTCCTTGGACGAATGTCTGATTTTAGGAGAAGAAGATATACACTAAGAACTTGCTGAAGAAGCTTGTCTTGCCAAAAGGTAAAAAAAGTAGAAAAAGAATTTATATACATGCACACACATACACACACACATACACACATTAGGGGCCTGGTGCACATTCGTGCACTGGGGGAGGGGGGTTCGTCAGCCCAGCCTGCCCCCTCTCACATATTGGGAGCCCTCAGGGGGTATCCTACTGACGGCTTAGGCCCGCTCCCTTCTCCCCTTGGGGAGTGGGCCTAAGCCGCAGTCTGGCCTCCCTTTATGGGAGGCACCCAGGTTAATCAGGGGAAGCCACCAGTCCCATCACTCGGCTGCTACAGCCACTGCCAGTCACTGCAGCCACCAAGGTGTTTTCATTAACACGAACTCCAGTCCCTTCACCATGAAAAAATAACACCTTTCTTTAGGCATTTGCAAGATGTGTCTTTCATAGGATATGACCTTTCTTCCTTTCTTTCTTTCTTTTTTTCTTTCTTTCTTTCTCCTTTCTTTCTTTCTTTCTTTCTTTCTTTCTTTCTTTCTTTCTTTCTTTCTTTCTTTTTTTCTTTCTTTCTTTTTCTCCTCACGTGAAGATATGTTTCCATTGATTTTTAGAGACTGTGGAAGAGAAGGGAAAGACAGAGAGAAACATGAAAGTGAGAGGAACACTTCGATTGGTTGCCTCTTGCATGAGCCCTGACCTGGGCCCTGGCCAGGGAGGAGCCTGGGAACTAGGTACATGCCCTTGGTCAGAATTGAACCCAGATCCTGCAGTCAGCAGGCTGAGGCATTATGCACTGAGCCAAACTGGCTAGGGCAGGATATGACATTTCTTAGCCCTCCAGCAGTGGGCCTTCATTTTTTTTTCTCCAGGAGTGTGATGGAAAAACCCTAGATGCCTTTTTGGATTCTTATTACCTAAGTTACTCAGAATATTACCAGTGGCATACAAGGAGCTTAGCCAAGAGCGTTAAGAAAAGGTATTTCCTCTGTAGTTCACTCCCATCACCCACTCCACCCCTGCCCCTCCAATCCCAGCTCCACTCCACCCCTGCCCCTCCAATCCCAGCTCCACCCCTATCTAGGCTTATACCCTCTGGCCTAGAATGCAGGCCTGGGAAGAAGACCCCCAAACCCCTGAGATGGCTGGCTCTGCCCCTTCCCAGGCCTGTAGCCTCTGGCGTAGGATACAGGCCTGGTCAGAAGAGCCCCCAACCCCCATTATGGCTGGCTCTGCCCCTTCCCTGGTGGTTAGGGCAGGGGGGGGGGTCTCTGCCAGAGGCTGCAGGCCTGGGCAGAAGACCTGCCAACCCCCACCCCACCCCATGATCTCTGGCTCCACCCCTTCCCAGGTTCCTGAGATTGATGACTCTGCCCCTGTGGGCCCCCTTACTTCCCCCACCACCTGCCTGGCTAACAGGCCTGGCTACTTCAATTGGGGCTTAAGCAGACTGGGCACCGCAATCTTAGTTGAATTAATTTGCATATTTGCTCCTGATTGGTTGGTGGGTGTGGCTTGTGGGCATGGCTTGTGGGTGTCTCAGAGTGATGGTTAATTTGCATATTATTCTTTTATTTTATATATATATACACACACACACACACACACACACACACATAATGTATAACCAAGGGACACAGAAGTCATCATAAAGAATTCATAATGGCTGAAGCTGGAAGAATTTTAGCAAAAAAAAGGTAGTATTAGATTATAATCCAAACATAAAATGAATATCCATATGTCCACACTGATAAACATTAATGATTGGATAAATAAATAAGTGGAAGGAGAATGAAAATCCACCATGTAGGAAAATTTCAAATAATTTATGTAAATATTCCGTTCTCAAGTAGCTGTACCATAACTCTCTCCTCCTTAAGTGTGGGCTGCACATAATGATTTTATTCGAAAGAGTAAAATGTAAAAATGGGGACGAAAGAGTGACTACACAACAGACACGTGACAAACACTACTTCAGCCAGGTGACCTAGGTCAAGGTCAATGATAAGTCATGTTGACAGCATGTGCCCTTAATATGCTTTGATGAAAATGAAGATTTCCCCCTGTGGTCCTCTTCCCCAAAACTATATCCTCAGTCTGATCATGAGAAGAACTTTAGATAAATCCCAGTTGAGGCACATTCTACAAAATATTTAACCAGTACCCACCAAAAATATCAAAGTCATAAAAAAAAGGAAGTCTTGAGAAAAGGTTCTGGCCAAGAGGAGCCTAAGAAGACATGACAACTGAACCCAACAAGGTTTTATTTTTAAAAAATATATTTTTATTGATTTCAGAGAAGAAGGGAGAGGAAGAGAGATAGAAACATCAATGGTGATAGAGAATCATTGAGTGGCTGCCTCCTGCACGCCCCACACTGGGATCAAGCCCACAACCTGGGCATGTGCACTTGACCAGAATCAAACCATGACCTCCTATTTCTTAGGTGGACACTCAACCTCTGAGCCACATTGGCCAGGCCACCAATATGGTTTTATAGATGAGATTCCAAAACAGAAAAATGGTATCTTATCTAATAAAAGAGTAATATGCAAATTGACTCTCACTCCATTACACCTACAAGCCACACCCACAAGCCAATCAGGAGAAAATATGCAAATTCACTCAACTAAGATGCTGGCGGCTGCAGAGCTGGAGTTGCCCTGGGCAATGGAGGAAGCCAGGGTCCTGTGGGCCCTGAGCTCTACTCAAGGCTTCAAAGTTTCAATTATAGAAGATAAACAAACTCCAGATACCTGCCAGGCTGGGACCTTGGGTTGCCAGGGGCAACCTAGGCTTCAAGTGGGGAAACAAGGCAACAAAGTTTCAATTATAGAAATTAAATAAATCCCAGATAGCTGCTTCCATCCAGGCACCCCAGTAGGGACCTGAACCCTGAAGGGGCTGTGGGCAGCCTGAAACAGGTGGACATCCCCCAAGAGGTCTCAGACTGCAAGAGGGCACAGGCCAGGCTGAGGACCACCCCCCAAGTGCACAAATTTTTGTGCACCGGGCCTCTAGTTAGATTAAAAAATTAAGAAATCTGAATAGAGTATGGACAATACTGATAATGCATCAATATTGGCTTATTTATTATAATGGATAGTCTATATCAGTTTAAGATATAAAGAATAGGAGAAACTATGTGTGTAGTACCTAGAAACACACTGTATTACTTTTTAATTTTCTCTATAAATTTAAAGCTATTATAAAATAAAAAGTTTATTAAAAATACAAGTAAAGAAATAGAAAACACAAATCTACATTAAGTTGAATTACACTTACATACTTTTGATTATGTTTGTGTGAATCTTTCTGTTTGAGATCAAGCGTTGGAACTTATTCAGCCATTACAGGAAAAGGGTAGACAATGACTTCTTTTTTAGTAGCTTATTTTATTAGGAGCTAATTATAATATAGTTTGAAATTTATTTGAAAAGAGACTAGCACCACACACTTCACACATCAGACAGTTAAAGACAAGGGATCCGTTGGTATATTCAAACCTCAGCACAACATGCTCTGGTGTTTAGGGAGCAGGAGAGGATCACCTGGATGGGGAGGAATGCACTCCAGATGCTCAGTTTAATTTCCACCTTGCATTAAAAAATCACTGTATGGTTCAAGCGAGTGGAAAGGCCAACTACATAGGTCAACGTGTTGTTTTTACTTTACCTAGAGGTAATCTTTAGTGATTAGTGCCTCATGGATTTTACTATGTAATGAAAGCAGCTGTTAAACAAACACTAAAGTCGCTAAGAAGGACATGCAGCTTCAAGAGACTTGAATAGTTCATGTACTTCCTATTGCTAAAGCCTTATATACATCTTAATAAGTGTGCATATGAATGCATGTATAAATATGCATATACTTGCTATGGACAAAGTGAATTTTCATATGTGTCTATTAACGTGGCTGATTTTCTTTTACATTAAAAAAAAACAAAATTGTGAATAATTATACCACCAGTTTAAAGATTGGAAAAATTCGCACTGCTTTTTGTCTTTTTCTAATATTTAATTTGTGCCAGACATTTGTCAATTATTTTGTCATTTGAAGCAATCATGATGCTAAAACAGAAGTCTCTCTTAAATCAATTCCTCTAGTAGCCCCAACTCCAATGAAAACATCAAAGTACCTAAATGAGGCAAGATGCCTGGGTTTGCAGTGACGTGGAGGGAGAAAATAGCCTTTCCACCTTTAAGCATAACACATGCTGTAACTTGAAGGCAAAAAGGTCTCAAGAGGAATCCCAGTACAGTGTCTTGTAATGAAACTCAGATGCAGGTTTGACCCTTGCACTCTCACTTCCCTCAAGACACTTGAAAGGAGACTGGATTGAAGACATTTAAAAGTTTAACCTGGATGGATCGAGACTTAACTTGGGGTGGTGAACACACAATACAGTGTACACATGATGTGTTGTAAAATTATGCACCTGAAATCTGTATAATTTTGTTAACCGGTAACACCCCAATAAACTCAATTTAAAAAGTGCAACCTGTGTTGGTTGCTTTGGAGGATGAGCTTTTCTTTCCTTCTTTTTCTTTTTTTCTTTCTTTCTTTCTTTCTTTCTTTCTTTCTTTCTTTCTTTCTTTCTTTCTTTCTTTCTTTCTCTTTCTTTTTTTTCTTCCCTCCCTCCCTCCCTCCCTCTCTCCTTCCTTCCTTCCTTCCTTCCTTCCTTCCTTCCTTCCTTCCTTCCTTCCTTCCTTCCTTCCTTCCTTCCTTCCTTTCTTCCAGGTATCTGTCACTTTAGAGAAAGTTTTTTTTCAGATCTATATACACAATGAATTCAAAGGAAACTCCATGTCAGTGATAGTATTTGAAGTATTGTTAATTTCTTTTGTGAATATGTGAAAATGACTAAAGTGATGCTAACAAGAAAATGATGCATAGAATTTGCAAAGAAGAAATTTCTGTAATTGATATGGGCAATTTAGATAGAATCTATATATTCTAATTACAGATCTGTTATAAATCCTTAGTGTTTTTGTTAGATGTACATAATAAATTCAAAGGAAACATTAACAGAAGGTTTAAAATGTGTGGGTTCCACAGTCAATTCAGTCGCTTCACCATGCAGGTGACCACTTAGAATCAACATTATGTAGATGGGTTCTACCTTCTTTTGTTGGGCCTGTGAACCAGTTCCCGAATATCTAGACATATGCAAGCACTTTAAAGATTTTGAATCAAAGTAAGCAGATGCTTTTTATGCAAAGTCTTGATTTTTACATTATGGATCACTAGAATTGACACTAATAGGAGTCATGTGTCTAATTCTTTGCATCAGTATGAGGGAGAAATATATCCAACAATGGTAAATTATCTTAACCTCTCAGGAAATATGATTGGCTTCACAGTGAGAGAGTGGTTGTGTGAGTCAAAAGCATAAAAGTGCCAGCCATAAATAAAGGTGAAAAACCCTCATCCCCACTGGGGTAAAATAACTTTACACATTCCTGAGATGCTGACTAGGAACAGACAATTTCTTTAGAGATTTGTTTGGTCCAAGAGTATAGAGAAAAGAACTTCAAATAATTTATTACCACATTGCACAAAATCACAACCTTGAACATAAAGGAAGAAAATCTACTCTCAAATCAATTTTGCAATGACAAGGGTAACTAAAACTTTGAAGGGAAAAGTTATCTTTGGAAAAATTTATATCTCTGAAGACAAATGCATATTACATTTTAGAGGTGATATTTTTATCATATACATATGTATTTGCTCATAACATTACAGTTAAAAAAACACATACATCTTTTAGAAAGATTGTTCTTCAACCTAGTGCAAATGACAGTCACCATAAAATGCAGTTGTAGGTTTCATTTTATTTATCTACGTACTGATGACTAATTTTTGGTGGTATTTGAAGAATTATAATGCTTGATTATTGATCAGTATCTTTAGACATTTAAACTAAAAACGGAGAATAGTACTTTTTCTCAATAAATATAACAGTGAAAAATTAAAGTTTCATTTTAGAATTAGTCATATATTTGAAATAAAGACCAGTAACATAAGATTCATTCCTAACTCTGACGATGTAAATGAACAATAATTAAAATTAAAACAAGTAAGTGTAGGCCAATGTTTGGTTGTTTTTGCAGCAGAAAAATTTCAGTTCTAACACTCAAAGAGACTCCAGACTTCCCCTGGCTGTGAAAAGACCACTTGTGCATTTCTGCTGTTTTCTGATCTGTCAACTGCATTTAATCACACTCACCTTGTTCTACTGTATGTTGTTTGGCTTAACAAATTAATGGCTCTAAAGTGCTTTGAAAATATAAATCTATATATAATTAATAAAACATTATTACAGCCTTGGGATAAATCCAAAGAGAGGAGGGTTAAAGAGTAATGACTTGTCTTCTAGGATTGTAAAGATTTCGAAGAGTGGAGTTTTATAACTGGGTATTTTTCTTACATTGATATAAAATCTCATGACAGTCCTAAAACAATTATGTGTGATAATTTAAGATTACATAAGCAATTATGATTGAACCATAATGTGGAAATTTATTTTAGCTTATAATATTGATATAATAAAAGCCACAATATACCCTTCATTCCCTTTTACTAGTTATATACTCATTCACATATTATTTTGTATGTATGCATGATCTCAAGCTTAGGCTTAATGATACTGGGAAGAAAGCTAAAATATATAATTTCCGGCTTCAAGAATCTTTCAAAAACCTCATAAGGAATTTTTCTTAGTATGTATTTAGATGTGCTGAATAATCTTAAGACTATAAAAAGGAGATTATTTTTTGAGTGCAAAGGACAGCAAGATAATTTCTGACACTGATGTGGCAAGGGAAGATGGGGATGTGGGAGAAAACAGGATCAGGATGTTTTTATTAATGACCTAGAACTAGATCAGTCTTGAAGTAGGTTAGACTTGGAAATGCAAAGACAACTTGGAAGACATTCAATACAGAAAAATAGGTGAGCAGGAAAACACAAAACATATTTAGGAAAGTAAAGAGTTTAGGAGTTTGGGATGTGTCAGACGGGTAGGAGGAGATAAAACTTGGAAGATAGGTTGGTGCCAGGTTGTATAGGCTCTGGAATGACAGGTTAAAACAGATGGGATTTATTTAGTTGAGAGATTGTAAACTACTTCTTAAAGTCAAATAAACATTTTTGTAAGAGTTATTTTAAATTGTTTTCTTACAAAAAGTTGTTGTAAGAAAAAAAGACATTTTTTTCAAGATGAGGGTTGTGGATAATTCATTTTAAAATGCCCTTCTTGCCTGTGATTAGAAAAAAAAATGACAGGACAATCAATTTGACAGTAGATTTCTGACAACATGTGATGCTTTTTAGACTAAGTCTACATTAGTATGAAAGGACAAAGAAACTATCTTCAAAGTTAATGGAAAATTACCTTTAACTGAACAACACATTTTACTTATTACTGCATTTATAAGACAACAGTTGGGTTTGTGCTCATTTGAGTCTAAATTATAGCTACCACAGGTGTCTCTATAAATCTTGAATTTTAGAAAGAATTCTTTAGATTCTTTCTGAATTTGAGAAATGTCAGCATCTATTTTTATTCAAAAGAAACTAGAATTTTAAAAGCAAGCATCTTACTTCCATGATTCATCATTTATTCTTAAGCCAGTCAGAGCAGAACTAACTTTCTCTTGGGGATATTCCTTAACTCCTTTGGAAGCAATATGGAAATGAGTTGGGAAGCACACTAGAAACAATTTGGTCCAGATTTCTTGTTGGTAGATGAATAAAAAAAATGATCCAGATATATATATAGTGACTTGACCAAAAACTGGCTATCAAAACCCAAATAGTTTTCTCAATTCAATTTTAATTTCTCAGTTACAATTTTCATAATTGAAAAATGTTGTATTACATATACATTTTTGAAAAGTAAGGTGCTTTATTTCCTTGTAAAACAACTTATCAAGAGCAGTTTGAACAGTACTTATCATATACCCTATAACATGGAGCAAGGATCTTTCTTTTATAATATACTAGAGGCCCAGTACACAAAAATTTGTGCACTCGAGGGTCCCTCAGCCCAGCCTGTGCCCTCTTGTAGTCTGGGACCCTCAGGGGATGTCCATCTGCTGACTTAGACCCACTACCTGAGGGATCAGGCCTAAGCTGGCAGTCAGATATCCCACTGGCAGCCCGGGAGCCCTTGGGGGATGTCCACTTGCCAGCGGGGAGCAGGCCTAAGCTGCAGTCAGACATCCTTAGCACTGCTGAGGAGGTGGGAGAGGCTCCCACCACCACCACTGTACTGGCAGCCATCAGCCTGGCTTGTGGCTGAGCAGAGCTGACCACCAGGGGGCAGCTCCTGCATTGAGTGTCTGCCCCCTGGCAGTCAGTGTGTGTCATAGTGACCAGTCATTCCCAGTGGTTCTGCTGTTAGGGTCAATTTGCATATTGCCCTTTTATTATATAGTATTTTATTTATTTTTCTTCCTTTTTATTGAGTTTATTGAGGTGACACTGATTAATATAATTATACACATTTCAGGTGTGCAATTCCATAACACATCATCTGTACACTATGCATTCATCACATCAAATCAAGTCTCCTTCCTCCTTTTATCCCTCCTAGGACCTCTTCTACCTCCTCCTAATCACTGAGGTAGAAGAGGCCCTAGGAAGGATAAATGGTGATGGAAGGAGATTTCCATGTCAATGAATTTTTCTGTTTTTATTTTTTGATCAACCTTTCTATTTCTCTTAACCAGCCCTCAAACCTCACTCCCCTGATATCTCTCAGACTGTTGTCTATTTATGATTTTATTTCTATTGTTCATTTTATTCATTAGATTTCCTATATGAGTGAAATCACATGGTACTTGCTTTTTTTCTGACTTGCTTATTTCAGTTAATGCAAAGGATAAAATTTTCTTCTTTTTTACAACTGAGTAGTATTTCATAGTGTAAATTATACCACAGCTTTTTTATGTACTAATCTACTAATGAACACTTGGACTACTTCCAAATCTCAGCTATCTAATATAATAAAAGAGTAATATGCAAATTGACTATTACCCGAGACACCTAAGCCATGCCCATCAGCCAAGCCAAGCTTCCCAGCCAACCAGAATGGCGGTATGCAAATTAGCCCAGCCAAGATGGAGGCCGGCAGCCATGGAGCTAGAGCAAACCAGAGGCTTCTGTTGCAACTGCCTGCCTAGGCTGGCTGAGCCTCTGCTCATGGCCACACCCACCAGCCAATCAGAGCAACTGTATGCAAATTAACCCAGCCAAGATGGAGGCTGGCAGGGCGGCTCTGCACTGGGAGCCTCCACAGCCAGCATAGCTGTGCCAGGTGTGTCAGCTCAGTGGGGGAGGGGGGGCTGGTCTAGGGCCTCCTCAGGGCATCCAGGAGCCCCGTCCCAGGTCCACTGTCTGGCTCCGCCCCCCCAGGGGCCTCCACCAGGTGTGCGGGAGAGCAGGTCCTCCACGGGGCTTGCAGGAGCAGCCATCCTGGGTCAGCTTCCTGACTCCGCCCCGGGGGCCTCCTCTGGGGCATGCAGGAGCACCCGTCCAGGGTCTGCTACCTTCATCTGCCCCCCAGGGGCCTCCACAGGCCTTGCGGGAGTGTCTGCTGCACAGTGCGGAGAATCCGAAGCCAGTCCGCTGCCCAGCTCCACCCCGGGTGTGTTTGCTCAGCAGCAGGGCCCCACCAAGGGATCCTGCACCAGCATCCGCCCTTGGCTCGCCACCGAGCTCTGCGCCAGGTGTGTCCCTTCAGCAGTGGGAGCCCACCAGTGTGTGCGATTGTGGGCCCTCCGGTGGGAAACGTCCAGGCCTGCACTCACCAGCCCTCCCACCTCCCAATGCACGAACCCTGCAGGGGCTATGGGCAGCCTGAAAATGGCCCTCAACACCTCACCCAGGCTGGCCAGGCATGCCAGCAGGTGGACATCACCCCCCCCCACCCGAGGTGTCTCAGACTGCAAGAGGGCACAGGCCGGGCTGAGGGATCCCCACCGCCCAAGTGCACAAATTTTTTGTGCACTGGGCCCCTAGTCTATAATAATCTATAATAATAAAAGCATAATAAGACCGGAAGATCTTTTGGACGAAGCCAGGGCTGCAAGGGAAAGACAGGTCCCAGGTGCCTGCAGGCGGCCAGAGGGAAGCCAGTGCCAGTATCCTGGGGAAAGAAGGCCTACTCTTGCATAAATTTCATGCATCGGGCCTCTAGTTATAAATAAGACTGCAATGAACATAGGGGTGCATATACTCCCTCAAATCAGTGTGTCTAGTTTCTTTTGATAAATTCCCAGAAATGGAATCTCTAGATAATCAGTACTATTTTTAAAATTTTTGAGGTTACTCCATACTACTTTCCATAGTGGCTGTGTCCCCACCAATAGTGCCTGAGGATTTTCTTTTTTCACATTCTTGTTGATTTATTGATGGTGGCCATTCTGACAAGTGTGAGGTAATATCTCCTTGTAGTTTTCATTTGCATCTCTCTGATAACCAGTGACCTTGAGCATTTTTAAATATATCCATTGATAATCTGTATGTTCTCTTTGAAGTACCATCTATTCAGGTCACTTGCTCATTTTTATTAACCCCTTATCATATATAATAAACTATCAGGAAGGGAAATTAAGAAAACAATCCCATTCACAATTACCTCAAAAAGAATAAAATACTTAAGAATAAATTTAACCAATGTTGTGAAAAACCTGTCTCAGAAAATTACAGGACACTGAAGACAGGAATTGAGGAAGGTACAAATAAGTGGAGACATATATCTTGTTCATGGATAAGAAGACTTAACATCATTAAAATGTCCATACTACCCAAAGAAATCTATAGCTTCAATGCAATTCCTATCAAGATGCCAATGGTGTATTTCACAGAACTAGAACAAATATTCGAAAAATGTAATGGAACTACAAAAGGTACTGAAGAGCCTCAGCAATCTTTAGAAAGAAAAACAAAGTTGGAGGGAATCACACTGCCTGATATCAAACTACACTACAAGGTTATAGAAATCAAGACAGTATGACACTGGCATAAAAACAGACACGTAAATAAATGACACAGAAAAGAGAACCCTAAAATAAACTCACGCCTTTATGGCCAATTAATATTTGACAAATGAGACAAAAACGTGGGGTAAAGACAATCTACTCAATAAATTGTGTCCAGAAAATTGGAAAGATAGGTGCAAAAAAAGAAAACAGAAAGTAAATCACCTTCATACATCATACACAAGAATAAACTCAAAATGTGTTAAACATTTAAATGTTAGCTTTGAAACCACCCTCAAGGATATGATAAAGGACCAACTAGAAATGAATTATACACTGACTGAAATGAAGAATATTATACAGACATCCAACAGCAGACAAAAGGATCGCAAGAAGCAAGTCAAAGATATGAAATATGAAGAAGCAAAACCCACCCAGTGGGACAAGCAAAAAGAAAAAAGAATAAAAGAAAAAAAAAAGGATCAAAAAGTGTGAAGATAGTGTAAGGAGTCTCTGGGACAACTTCAAGCGCACCAACATCAGAATTATAGGGGTGCCAGAAGAAGAGAAAGAGCAAGATATTGAAAACCTATTTGAAGAAATAATGACAGAAAACTTCCCTCACCTGGTGAAAGAAATAGACTTCCAAGTCCAGGAAGTG
>PVJC01001908.1:22833-86118 GCA_004026665.1 Murina feae
AGAAGGGAGTGGCAAGAAATATTCAAAGTGATGAATAGCAAGAACCTACAGCCAAAATTACTTTACCCAGCAAAGCTATCGTTCAGAATTGAGGGTCGGATAAAGAGCTTCACAGACAAGAAAAAGCTAAAAGAGTTCATCACCACCCAACCAGTATTATATGAAATGCTGAAAGGTATCCTTTGAGAATGAGGAAGAATAAAAAGAAAAGTAAAAATTATGAACAACAAATATGTATCAACGAGTGAATCTAAGAATAAAGTGAATAAAAAATCTGATGAACAGAATAAACTGGTGAATAGAATAGAATCAGAGGCATAGAAAGGGAGTGGACTGACAATTTTGGGGGGTTAAGGGTGTTGGGGGTGCATGAAGAGAATGGACAATAATTGTACACCTACGGATGAGGACAGTGGGGGGCAAGGACAGATGTTTGGGTGGGAAATGGGAGGAGGGGAGCTATGGGGGAAAAAAAGAGGAACAACTGTAATAATCTGAACAATAAAGATAAATTTTAAAAAAAGCAAAAAAGCATAGGCAGTAAAATATCAGACATTTCTCATAGCAATATTTTTTTCTGGTATATCTCCTTGGACAAGAGAAACAAACAAACAAAATGAACAAATGGGACTACATCAAATTAAACAGCTTTGCACAGCAAAGAAAACCATCAACAAATAGAAAGGACAACCCATTGAATTGAAGAACATAATATATCTTCAAAGAAAATTTTAGGCAGCATTTTTTAGTACCTACTTTGCATGAGGTTAAACCAAATACAGTATTTTACTTTAATTTTTGAGTAAATTGAATACTGGCTTTATTCATGATGCCAGCAAAATTGGTTACAAATACTGTTTTGGGATTTCTTCTCTAAAATAAAGCAGCAATTACTACTGACAAGTCAGTAGTCTAAATAAATATTTTTTTATTAATTTAAATTTACACTTATGAATTATTCATTTCCTAAATATATAACAAATGGCATTTAATGGTTGCACACATGATTTTTAAATATATGTATGTATATATATTATTATACCACATTTAGAAACTTTTCTCTACAAATTTATTTTAATATTCTATTGAAATTATAGGTTTCATCAAAGGATGGGTAATGAGGAATAGTCTTTCATTTTTAAGAGAAAGGATTAGTCTCGGTTAGGATTTCAGAAATCAAGATTATTTTATGAAATAACAGGGTGAAGCTGGTATTTGATGATAATGATATGTGGTTTTGTAATGGATAGTTATCTTATGCAAATATCATCAGATTTAAATTTTCCTACTGGTTGTATTTAGTTGTGATTGATTCATTTTTATAGATTTCCCAGTAATTCAAATTTTCTAATTATTTTTATAAGATGGCATTTTGTTGTCTTAAGTGTATAACTCGTCACCCAATAGTTCTCCAGGTTTTTATAGCTTTTTAATTGTATCACAAATTCTATAGCTCAATAAATATATATTGAATTAAAGATTGAAACATATATTTTGTTTTCTTAACTCCACCAGATACAGAGTAACCATAACTGAGCTCCCATGATTACTGGTTACACACACTCTGATGTAAAAGTTGGAAGAGGAGGGGAAGATAACATATACAGAAAAATTTCTGGAGATGCTACATAGCCTTGCTTTTTTACTTTTTCTCCTCTTCCCCCTCTTCCTTCTCTTCCTCCTTTTTTAAAAAAAAGTCTATTGTTGTTACATGTTATTCCTCTTATCTTTCTGAGTGAATTGAGTATCACAATAACTGTAAACAGCAAGGCTATGCCAAGATGGACTATATAATCTCTATGACTCAGTGCAAAATGAAAATGCAGGACACCTTTTTAAAGAATTGTTAAGGGTTTGAAGACGTGGCATTGGGGCATTGACACAAGCCAGGGGCCTTTCTCAGCAGCTTCGTAAGTGTGACTTCACAGGTCACATGCTATGAAGCCAGTCCTGGCTACAGTTTGAAAGGGACTGGCTTCAAAGGTCCTGCTTCGTCATTTCCTTCCGACTTCCTGACAGTTTCTTCATTGGCAATTATCATCACAGGAAAAAAATATGTAGGTTGCTTCATTTCTATACTTAGCTTATGTGCAAGAGCTAATGATTTGAACTAGTATTTATACGAGTTTCCTATTGCTCCTGCAGTAAGTTACTATAACATAGCAACTTAAGAAGACACAAATTTTTATATATTAATATTCTAGAAGTCAGGAATTTGAAATGAGTTTTACTGGGAATCAAGATTTTAATGGGTTTCTAAGGAAAAATCTGTTTATTTGCGTTTTCTACCTTCTGGAGATTGCCTGAATGCATTGACTCATGACTTCTTTCCCCATCTTCAAAACCATCAGCATAGCATCTTTATTTTTTAAAAATATATTTTATTGATTTCAGAGAGGAAGGGAGAAGGATAGAAACATCAATGATGAGAGAGAATCATTGATCAGCTGCCTCCTGCAAGCCCCCTATTGAGGATTGAGCCGGCAACCCAGGCATGTGCCCTTGACAGGAATCAAACCCGAGACCCTTCAGTTAACAGGCTGATGCTCTATCCTCTAAGACAAACTGGCTAGGACAGCATAGTATCTTTAAATTTCCATCACATCACTGTGGCACTCACTCTCTGTTATCATCACATCACTTCTCTAACTTTTAGGAACCTCATGATTACACTGGGCCACCTATACAATGGGCAGGCCAAAAAAATCATCTCAAGGTCCTTATATCTGCAAAGTTCCTTTGGACATAAAATAACATATGCACATCTTTGGGAAGGGGCTATGAGTCTGCTTACCACAGTATTTCTTCCTTTACTAATTACAGTAATTCTATGGCCAGCGGTATATATTCATCTTAAAATTTCTTGACTGAAAAATCATCTAACTAATTAATTTTCCCTGGATGTCTAGACAAGGATGCTAAGAGTTTATCCCAAAGGTCAGTTTAAGTAAGGAAGTGATCTGTTTCCTTTAGGTAGGAATGTGATTTTATCATCAAACACTATCTGTAATGTGTGTATGAGGTAACTTTTGCTTTTTATCTTAAGAAAGACCTAAAATAATATGCTTGACATGGACAACCACTCTCTTTATAGCACACACAGACACATTTGTAACTTCATATTTTGTTATAATCCTAAACATTATCAAATGCTCCCTACAAATCTCATTTATTAATACTTGCTGTGTTTTATAGATTCAATTTCTAATTCCTTAGTGAATTGTAAAACTTAGTGCTTCTCACAAATGAAAGATTAGTAAACATTTAAAAGACATGGGATCAGCTATGTTTTCAGTGTTGATTACATACATACCCCAGTAACAGGACTGATAGGGGATACAGAATACACATTAAAAGTTTCTGGGTAAAACTATGCAGATACTCAAGCAACAGACATAAATTCAGTAAAACAAGATATCCATAAACCCGTTCACAGGGTGGTCTGTGGGTTTGCTGTTCCTCTGGAAAGGCTCCTTGGAAACCTGTGTTTTGAGGGAAGTTTTAATGGAGTGAGAAGATTTGGCTGGGTGAATAAAAAAAGGTAGTCCTCATAGTAACTGAGTGGTATAGGCAGAACTTTACGACTGCAAACAGAGGGCTAATGGAGGGAAAGCAAACATGCATACTCGTGTTTGCAAAAACAACAACAACACACAAACTAAATAAAATAAAACAAAAACAAAAAAACAGCCAGTGTAGCTGCAAGATAGAGATTTCTTGGTAAAGCAAACATGAGAAAGATTTATGAGTCTGTGTTTAAGTAATTGGGCTTAATCTTCAAGGTAATATCCTTATCCATTATAAATTTACTCATTTTTTTTCATATTCAAAGTACTAGTATTTATCAGCTGCAAATAACTGAAAAGGAAAGTGCATTATGCAGCCCAAAATACAATTTGGGTGAAAAGATTAAAAACAAGTTGGGGGGGAGGGCGTGGAGAAAAGGAAGGTTAGAGTATTACAATATTGCCAGCATAGCACAACTAGAGGTTGGATTTAATAGTGGAGGCAAGAGGAAGAAACAGAACCAGTTAATATTGTTCACACACACACAATAGCTGCATGAGTTATATGTCATGTATACTGGTACTTTAAAAGTCATATCAAGTACCTAAACATATGAGATGATAGTAATAATGCTAGCTAGCTTTTATTGAATATTTGTAATATTCCAGACACCATCCCTGGAGTTTTCCATTAATTTGATCCTTACCATACCAGTTTGATATTGCATATTTCTCATTTAGATATGAGGAAGTTATAATGGAATTTAAGTGATTTTTCAAAATGAGCAGTAAATAGATAATATCGAATTGAACTCCTGGTTCTCAAATGAGAAAACCTACACTTTTCAGTATAGCAAACCGAAGACATATTCCCTTTGAACACCCACACCTCAATGTTAGAATCATTAAAGCTTAGCATCAAAAAGATCATAATTCCCATTTAATACAAAATTCCATTCATTGTGGGAATTGTCACCACAGCCACTATAGAAAATGGTCACTCAACTCTTCATAAGCACTCAGTAATGGATATTTTATCAGTTATAACTTAAAATTTCATATGATCCACCGATTGGGAAGTTTCTTCTTATTTTGACTTGAAATCTGCTGTCCTATAACCTTTACTCTATAGCCACGACTTTGCCCTCTGGAATTCATTGTGTCCACTTTCTATGGATGGCCCTTCAAAGTGCCTAAAAATAGAAATCACAAGTCCATGTCAAGTGAAACCACCTCAGTTGGCTAAATTATCAAACAAAATACTCATATCCTTCACCATCTTGATGTGTTCTTCATAATGCTCAGCATCCTATAGGTAAATTCACTGTATTCATCTGTTTAAGACAATATGGCATCATCATTATTACTGCTTTTTTACATTTCGCCTGGGTCCAGAAGATAATCTATAAAACAGTTTGATCAATTTACCAGCTTTTTCCTCCCTGAGCACTAATTAACAAATCCAGGCCCTTCAGTCAATACCTTACACTTCCCACCATTAAAACAGATAACTAACTTCTGATAAAACAAGACCTTGTTCCAGCTGCAAGGTGAGCACCTGTGAGGCTGGAGCTCTGGCAATCTGAGAATCGTGCAGGCACTTAATCACTGTTTACACTTCACATCTTTCGTGTTCAGCTGTGAAGGCCCAGCCAGTGACCTGATGACGGCTTTTCCAGTAAAACATAGGAGACATAAACCAGGGCAAATCAGATACGCTTACCAAGAGCCTTCTCACAGCTGTCAGTGAGCCTCGCAGCCCTGCCGATGCCCAGTAGGAGGCTCTCCTATGGTTGACTTTTGACTAGTTAAGAGTGTTTGGTTAAACATTTCAAAAAGTGATAGGTGAATGGGGTCTTTAGTTGAAATTATGGGTCAAATTCCAGGCTTGCAGTAACACATAGCGGGCAGAGAAAAATAAATGACAGAGCTTTCAAGTATGGACATAAAATGCCTCAGAATATGATTAAAAGCTAAGGTCTATTTTATGTTAACATAAGTAAGAAACACTGTGAAAGCAAAGTTAAAACTACTAAGATGTTTTGTCAATAAAATAATTGGAAAAGAAAAGAATGGCCAGATGGGTTTCAAAGGTGTATCAGGCATGAAGCAGGATGTGACCCTGAGAGCAGAGGGAAACACTCCCCTCCTACCTCATCTTCATGCCTTCACTTTGCCACCCTCTCCTCATTCATCGTATGTGAACGTTACTCAAAAGAAAATAAAACCTTTAAGATAAATTTCCTATAGAAGAAATATATTTATTTGAAACTCATTTTTTGGATGAAATTTTAAAAGGAAGATCTGCTAGTCGTAGATACATTTTTAAATGTATTTTTAATCTTATAGGTGTGATTTATAGATTCTGCTGTGTCTATTAATTTTAAATGAACATGTACATATAGAGGTGGTCTATCAATTTATATATATGTGAGAGGAGTGTATTCATTGTCCTCAGGTGTGTGCATATTTTAATGTATTTATTATATACTTCCAGCATATTTATCATGTATCATTAATTATTAATAATGATTAATAATTTATTAACACATTATATATTGCCAATGTATTCATGACATAACTATATTATGAATCACAAAAAAAGTAGGAATTTATTTTTTCCCCAGAAAGCTAAAAATAGTATTGAATCATCCTATATAATAAAGAGCTAATATGCAGAATGACCGTCCCGATGACCTTCCAGACAAAGCCAGAGCTGTGAGGGCCTACCCTTGCACGAATTTCATGTATCGGGCCTCTAGTCTATAATAATAAAAGTGTAATATGCTAATTAGACCAGATATCCTTCCAGGTGAAGCCAGGGCTGGGGTAAGCCCGCGTGCCGGGTGCCAGAGGGAAGCCAGTGCTAGCAGCCAGGGGAAAGGAAGGCCTACTTTGCACGAATTTCGTGCATTGGGCCTCTAGTTTATAATAAAATAAATCCATTAGTAAAATGTCACATTTATATAATTTAGATATTTAAATGTTTTCACAAATATCACTTTATTTAATCCCTTCATTAACATTTAATTTTCAGATGGTGATTATTTTTCTTAGAGTTGAAGATAAAGGTTTCTGTAGGGTTCAAGTTATTAGTTAATGGAAGAGAAAGTATCCACATCCAGTTTTTTCTGCTCACTAACCTGATCTTTTTCTGGCTTATAATGCTCCCTTATTTGTCAAGAAACAGCAACTCTTACATGTCATCTTACATGTAATCTTAGATTTGCAGTCAGTAAATTTTGATCGATAAACTATAATACCTTAAAAATGAACTAATGTATTTCCAAATACCTTAGAATGAACGCTTCTACATGTTTTCTCTGACATTTTTAACCAAAAAAAAATTTTTTTGTAATTTTATGTGGACCAGAAGAGTAAGAGAGAGTTCTTGCTGAAGAGTCTTTGAAATAAAATAACTTGCTCTTGTATTTTAACAACAAAAAAGACCCAAACTTTTTCTTTCTAGATTATCTACAGACACTAGGTAGAAAAAATAGCCATAGTTGCTTTTTTACTATTTTTTTTTTCTGACTAATCTTATGACTCAAGTGAAACCATTCAGAAACGATAACACAGTCCATATGCTCGGCTTTTTGAAGTGTGCTTAGTACTCCATTTGGGATTCTCCATTTGTACTGCTCAGTCTGATTTGGATACCATGCAGGTTCCCTTCAGAGAACTGACCTGGTGCAAACACACAATGGATTAATTCCATAATAAATTATGGGGGCAATAAAGCTTTCTAGACCAGTTTGCTTCTAAAGCAACAATCTTTTATGTCACCTTATAAAACCAAACTTATGTTTTATTTGTAAGTCATTCTGGGCATAATAAACTGTTTGAATTTGGGGCACTTGGTTTTGGATCTGAGCACATTCTTCCCTGGTACATTATTTTATGATGGTTCTGGAGCTACTTACTAGCCAAGGACCCGAAAGTTCCTGGAGGACACTAACATCTAGTCGAAAGAGTATCACACCTAAAGGTGCATGGAAATATAGACTCTATAACTCTGAACTCCAGCTGTTTTTCATCTCTTTTTAGCTCTATTTATTTTATATCTAGAAAATGTCCACCATTTGCTATCCAATGTTGTAATAAGATCACTTTGCTTCAGTTTTGTGTAAAGTTATATTGCATAGAATACGCACATAGGCCCTTTAAAAGATTGTTGTTAGGGTGGGAAGGCTCTCTTAGGCAAATAAACAAAGATATGGACTATTTGATCATATCCTGATGAATACTGCGTGGCAGAGATGCCCAGAATAAGAATTCTTCTCCTTTTGGATAAATTGTTGTACTTTTAAAAATCTTTATTGTTACCTAAACGCAATGCATGAGATTATTTTAACCATTCAAGGAAATTTTATTTAGCTTATTTTTTTATACCTGTTCTAAAAATTCATAAAAGATAATAAAAATGAATATTTAGTTCCTCTCCTCTCTACTTTATGTGTGTTAATTCTCTTAAAGGAGAGCTAGTGATATTGTGTTTGAATAGCTTGCTTAATTTATCCAAAGTGCTGGATCTTTTCACCTTGAATCAGTAAATCAGTCAGTTTAAAAGAAATGCTGTATACAACTGAGGAATATTTTATAAATTACTTAAGTTATCCATGAGCTCATGGCAGAAATGACCTATTCCTAATGAGAAACTACTACTTTTACTCCTCAATGCAATATGGGAAGACTAAAATAAAAATAAAAATGAAATAGAATCACATAAAGTTCAAAATCACTATAGTCTGAGCTTTTGGGGAAATGGAGATTCACTCAAAACAAAATAAAACATTTTCTTAGTGCATAATATTTTTATTTAAAATAAGTATAAATATAAAACAATATTTCTGTCCTTAAGAAACGCACAGTCTACATATTTTATGAGTTAGATCTAGCCAGCCTCATGTGGTTCTTGTGAAGATCAAATGAAAATGTTTACCAATATGGCTCAGAATCTGTGAAGCATTATGTAATAGAAATAATAAAGATTAGTAGAAACTTAAGGCCAATTCAGTTCATATTATTTATATTTGTTAATATTTACTGATTGTGTTACACTTCAGATGAGTGCTGATGGTCAGCTGAAACAAGCTTGTGCTCCGTTTACTTCCATCACTCTAAGAGCAGGCATGCTGCTAGAACTGGTCATGGAATGACACTAGTTGGGCAGAGATAATCAGCCTTTTGGGGGCATACCTTGGGGTTTTAGATTTTCAAACTTGATCCTGAACTTCTCAATGGATTAGTCTCTATAAACTATCAGAATATACATTCGTTTTCTAGGGCCATCATTAGAAATTACCACAAACTCATGGCTTACACAGACATTTATTGTGTGACAGTTCTGGAAGCTAAGAGTCCAAAACCAGGATGTTGGCAGGCTCTGCATGATTTCAAGGTCCTAAGAAGAGTCTTTACTTGCCACTTGTAGCTTCTGAAGATTGCCAGCAATCCTTGACAATTTCTTTGTGGCAGCATAACTCAGATCTCTGCTTTTGTTTTCACATACACTTTGTATATTGCCTACTTGTGTCCAAAGTACCCTCTTTTTACAAGGGTTCCAGGCATTGGATTGAGGGCCCAAACTAATCTAGCATGACTTCATAATAACTTAAATACATCTGGGAAGGCCCTATTTCTAAACAAGGTCACATTCATAGGTACTGGGGTTGAGACCTTTAACATATCTTTTGGGTGAACACAGTTCAAGCCACAGAAAGTTAAAAGATCCAGATTTTGAATGTGTTTTTAGAGGGAAGCAGCAATGTAAGCAATTTTAGGATCCTGATCCTAGAAATGGAGTTGAAATGCATCTAGAATGAATGTGGAATTGGATTTTAAATTGAATTTCAAATAGCTGCTTAGCTAGTGGTTTTCATACTAGACATCATAGTTCTATAAGCTATTCATATATTTATATAGATCTGACTGTGCTCTGAAATATTTTACTCTTTGGATCTCTAGATGGGTTTAGTGCAGTAAAGTTTACAAATTGCAAATAATAATAAAAAAATAGAAAAATGCAATTTATCTCCATTCACATCAGTGTACTAGTAAAATTTCTTTCCTGAATTAATAAAGTTTTAAATTTTGTGGAATAAGAGGAGATACGATGAATAATTTTACTATATCAAAAATCATTAAAGAATAGAATTTGTTCCGCCACAATCACTAAAGACTTAGACCATTTAACTAACGGCTCATTATTCCATGAAATGGAAAAGCAGCTTTGTGCTCAGTTCCATCTGAGTGACTAAAGGTCACTGAGACGCCTTTGAAAGCCAAGTGAAACTGATGATTTCCTAACAGATAAGTGCTTCCACCTGAAATTCTCTTTATAAATAAAGTATAAATATTTCTCTGCTGAATTTTTGGCAACTATTAAATTAACCATTTCAGTGATAAATACTCCTTTCAGGTTCAGGATAATAATTTTTATTTCTATATTTTAATATACAATCAAGAGTATTACAAAATAGGAAATATATTAGTTTTAATTCATTTAGATCATGATTTCTTTAAAGGCACAGACTGTGTCACATTCATTTTTTAGTGAATATGAATTTGTAACTTATTTCGGACTTTATTGGATGCATTTAAAGAAAATACAAATAAATCTATTAAGGTTATGTTGTACTTTTTTTTAGGTTTTACATAGCACAACACAGTAATAAATATACTATATAGTCTATTCGCCTATGAGACTTCTAAGTGCTTAACTCTACACAGTTTTAAGAGTTCGACGATGAGTATTATTGAAGGTCTTCATGCTATATTTACTTCTCAGAACGCCTTTAACTGCTTGTACAGGATAGTCCTCCAATTTCTTCATGTTTTGTCACCACAAGATAAAGAGCGAAATGGCTCTTTCCTCCCTGACCCCCAAATTAAAGGCGGTCCCCAGGACTTGTAGACTTTCAGGGACTTCCCCATGCCTGGCCCTTTTTTTCTGAATTGCTAATTCCTGATTGTCATGGGAACTGTCCGTGTGTGTGTGTGTGTGTGTGTGTGTGTGTGTGTGTGTGTGATTCTGCCTGGCGGTGTGCCAACACCCAACCTCCGTGGCTTGGCAGTGTCCAGGCTACCCAAGGCCCAGTTACTCCCTCCCACTGTCCTTCCCTCACTACTCCTTGCATCCTCACTCTAAATAATCTACCCGTGCCTGCCTTTTACTCATAGAGAGCTGGAGTTGGCTCTCAGGACCACATTGGAACCTGCCCTGCTCCCCAAGGTGCTCCTTACTCTACTGTTGCTTGTCAGCCTGTGTGGGTCCACAGGTGCTGCAGGAACTAAAGGCCTTTATGCTAAATGAAAGGGCGGTGCAAGACTGCGGACCGGCCAATAGGGATGCAGAGGAAATGACCCAAGTCTAACTGCACCCTGCCCCCCTGTGCAACTGGACCTTGACTCTTCCCTCGACCAATCACGCATTACCCCACCCACTCCCTATAAATCTTATTTTCCTGAAACTCGAGCACTTCCTCCCTGCCGTGCCGCTGCGTCGGTGAGCGTGTGTGGGATGAAGTCTGAGTTAACTCAAATAAAGGCCCTCATGTTTTTGCATCAGGTTTGCATTGGATGCAGGCTCCCTGGGTGGTCTTTGGGGATCACAAAATCTGGGTGTAACACTAAATATCAACAACAAAAAGTTCTGTTTAAGGCTATAAATGTAAAATTGGAAAAATATATAGTATATGTAAATTTAAAAAATAAGATATTATTTTAAAGAAAGGTAGCATGCTCTAAATTCTATAATGGAAGTTAATACATTTATTTCTAAATGTACACCTATGTTAGGATAGACCTAACCTTCCAGATTTATTTTGAACAGCAATCTTCCAGTGGGGACTGTCAGCTCTTAGAAACAGGAAAAAAAAAGCAAACTAGTTATTGGAAATTATAGGAACATGAAATTTAGTTTCTAAAATGTTTAATTTTTTTCTTGAATACCTGTATAGCTGAGAAAATATGAATGGCTTCCTAGTACTTAAAAATAAACTAAAATTTGCCCTGGCTGGTGTGGCTCAGTTGGTGGGGCATCCTCCCGGGGACTGAGGGGTTGTGGATTCATTCCAGGTCAGGACACATGCTGGGGTTGGGGGCTTCATGGGGTGTGTAGGAGACAGCTGCTCTCACATCAATGCTTTTCTCTTTCCCAATCCTTTCCTTTTTCTCTAAAAATCACTTTAAAAAATCTTTAAAGAAAAACCACTAAAATGCTTAAAAGCCTACTTGATGTTGTATGCTTCTTTAAAGGAAAATTTTGAAAAGTTAAGTGTAAATGAATCAGAAACATGGATTGATGCTTTTTTTAAAAAAAAATAGTTTATTGATTTTTAGAGACAGAGGAAAGAAGGGGAGAGAGAAACATTGATGTGAGAGCATAACATTGATTGGCTGCCTCCTTCACACCCCACCAGGAAACAAGCCTGAAACCCAGGCATGTGCCCTGACTGGGAATCAAACCGTCAAACTTTCAGTGCACTGGAAGACACCCAACCAGCCGAGTCACACCGGCCAGGGTGAAGTAACTCCCTTTAAAGTACTTACAGCCGTAAATAGAAAAGGAAACCAAATACAGCACTTGGCAAAATGTACTTTGAGCTTGCCACACAACACTCATTTGAAATTTATTTGAGTTACAATCAATGAACAGTGCTAGATTATCTCTCTGGAATTATTTTAGATGTGGTAAAAATGTGGAAATTTTCTTAAAATTACAATTATTAGGGTAACATCCTATATAATAAAGAGGGAATATGCAAATTGACTGTCACTCCAGTCAACTTGCACCCACAGCTGAGGCTAAGCTCCCATAACGAGCCTTAAGGGGCAATCAGCAGGGACCTGAGGCTGCACACCCACCCACCTCCTGCATGGGGCTTGACAGGGGACCGCAGGTCATGCCTTCCACCCGCAGGGCTTGACAGGAGACCTCAGGCTGCTCCTCCTGCCCTGGCACCAGGCCAGAGAAACTCAGGCTGCACCCTCTTCCTTGGTGCCAGGTCAGGGGACCTCAGGCCATGCCCCCTGCCCTGGGGGAACTGAGGCTCAGCCCCCTACCCAGCAGGACTTGATGGGGGCCCTCATGGTGTGCCCTCCACCCTGGTGCTGGGCCAGGGGACCTCAGGTCATGCCCCCCACCCCAGGACCAGGCCAGGGGACCTCAGGCTGTGCCCCCTGCCCTGGCACCAGGCTGGGGGATCACAGGCCACTACCTCTGCTCAGCATGGCTTGATGGGGGACCTCAGGCCGTGCCCCCCTGCCCTGGCATCCAGGGGACCTGAGGCTGCACTGCCCCACCTGGCAGGGCTTGACAGGGTGGGACCAGCCGGGTCTGGATCTAGCCCAATGAAGGGGGGCTGTCCAAGTTTGGGTCTTGAGCAATTTTGAGGTACTTGTAGGTGGTTGAAGACTTGACTCTGGGTTCCATGGTGCACCCCAGACTCTGACAGAAGGAAGATTTTCATATACTTTTTACTAATTTTCTTTAATCTCTGACACTTCTATTATAGAGAAAGGGCAAATAGCAATATTAAAATATTTCCTCTTATTAATCCCCTTTTAATGTGCACGAATTTCATGCACTGGGCCACTAGTTGGTTTATAAAATTACATAGGTTTCAAGTGTACAATTCAATAATACTTCATCTGGATATTGCACTGTGTTTACCACCCAAAGTCAAATCTCCTTATAATACCATATATTTGATTCCTTTTGAGAAATATGTAGTTTCCTCAGCTTAGATAGCTGAAATCCCTAATGACCACAAATATCTAATCTAATAAAAAAGTAATATGCAAATTGACCCTCACCCCATTATACCCACAAGCCACACCCACCAACCAATCAGGAGTAAATATGCAAATTCACTCAACTAAGATGGCTCGAACCACAGAGCTGGAGTTGCCCCGGGCAATGGAGGAAGCCAAGGCTCTGCAGGCCCTGAGCTCTACTCAAGGCTACAAAGTTTCAATTATAGAAGATAAACAAACCCCAGATACCTGCCAGGCTGGGACCTTGGTTTGCCAGGGGCAACCTAGGCTTTGAGCGGGAGGAACCAAGGCAACACAGTTTCAATTATAGAAGTTAAATAAATCCCAGAAACCTGCTTCCAGCCAGGCACCCCAGTAGGGACCCGAACCCTGAAGGGACTGTGGGCAGCCTGAAATGCCCATCAGCCCCTCACCCAGGCTAGCCAGGCACACCAGCAAGTGGACATCCCCCGAGGGGTCCCAGACTGTGAGAGGGCACAGGCCAGGCTGAGGGACCCCTCCTAGTGCACTAATTTTTGTGCACTGGGCCTCTAGTTTAATTATAAATGAGTATAAAACTTACTGGGAAAGGAGTTATATTATTTACCCTTTTTTAAAGAGACTTTATCTTTCTGCTCTAGATTTTTTTTAAAAATACATATTTTATTGATTTCAGAAAGAAAGAGAAAGGGAGAAAGAGGTAAAAACTCAATGATCAGAGAGAATCATTGGTAAGCTGCCTCCTATATATCTCTCAACCTGGGCATATGCCCTACCCAGGAATCAAACCATGAACTCCTAGTTCATAGATTGGCACTCAGCCACTGAGCCTCACTGGCTGGGCTACTTACTCTTGATTATTTGTAATATTTACTTTAGTAATCATTGAATTTTATATACAGTAAGGTTGCTACAATAATTTTTGGAACACAGAAAAATTATATCAACAATATTGAGGGTATATGTTGATACATTTTTTATTAGAGAATAGATAACAAAAATGTTGGAAGAAAACATATAACTTTCTGTTATTAAGCCTTTTGTGTAAATGTATACGGGATCAAGAATTTGCATATTATTAAGCTAGTATCTATTTATGTTATAGTACAAAATTACTGTTTTTATAAAAGTGACTAACATTTGGATATTTGATGAATCTTGCACAGTATAGAATTACAGAGTGTGAGATGCTTAAATATGAAAATTACTAGGGTTCTGGTGCATGAAATTTGTGCACTGGGGGTGGGGAATCCCTCAGCCCAGCCTACCCACTCTCACATATTGGGAACCCTCAGGGGGTGTCCTACTGATGGCTTAGGCCTACTCCCTGATCCCCTTGGGGAGCAGGCCTAAACCGCAGTCTGGCCTCACTTTGTGGGAGGTGACCAGGCTAATCAGGGGAAGCCACCAGCTCCATTACCCCGCTGCTGCAGCCACTGCCAGTCACCACAACCACCAAAGTCTTTTCATCAACATAGACCCCATTCCCGTCACGATGAAGAAATGACAACTTTCTTTAGGCATTTTCAAGATGTGTCTTTCATAGAATATGATCTTTCTTTGTGTATTTTTTTATTCTCACCTGAGGATATGTTTCCATTGATTTTTAACGACTGTGGAAGAGAAAGGAAATACAGAGAGAAACATCAAAGTGAGAGGAACACTTTGATTGGTTGCCTCCTACATGAGCCCTGACCTGGGCCCCGACCAAAGAGAAGCCTGCAACCTAGGTACATGCCCTTGGTCAGAATTGAACCCAGACCCTGTGGTAGCAGGCTGAGGCATTATCCACTGAACCAAACTGGCTAGGGCATGATATGACATTTCTTAGCCCTCCAGCAGCAGACCTTCACTTTTTTTCTCCAGGAGTGTGGTAGAAAAACCCTAGATTGTCTTTGTGAATTCTTATTACTCAAATCACTAAGAATATTACCAGTGGCATACAGGGAGCTTAGCCAATGAGCAGTAAGAAAAGATGTTTCCTCTGTAGTTCAAGCTGATTACTGGCTCCGCCCCTGTCCATGCCCCTTCTATCACTGGCTCTGCCCCTGCCCTTCTGTAGCCTCTGGCCAGGGCTGTAGGCCTGGGCAGGGGACCCCCCAGACCCCTGTGATCCCTTGCTCCACCCTCGGACCCCCTCTCCCCCGCCTCCCTTGCCACCTGTCTGGCCAATAAGCCTGGATACTTCATTGGCAGGGCTGAGGGAACTGGGCACCACCATCTTGTGGCTATGGGCACGGCCATCTTTGTGATGGAGTGATGACTAATGTGCATATTATTCTTTTATTAGATAGCATTAGCATTTTTTAATACTTGACCATATTCCATATGACACTAGAAATGAGCAGTTTTTAGATTAGCTATTTTACAAGTCATGTAAATTAGTATTTTATTACTAATGCTTCTTTATCAAACATTTGAGTGTAAAAGGAGACATCCAAATTCAACTCAAATCTGTTATTTTCTGGGTGTCATCCCCCCGCCCCTTTTTTTAATGGTATACAGTTATCCAGGCATTTTTAGGACATTAATTGGATGAGTAATAATACCACTAGCAGTCATTGAGCACTTGCTTTTGGTCAGGAACTGACTGTGATATCTGCTTTATGTATTTTATTTTTTTTGCTGGTAATTACATTTTCTAATTTCTGACATCATTAAACAAATCTAATATTCATGTATACCATGAAGATAGACTGACATAAAATCATAAACATTGCTGTATTTAATTTTTAATTAAAATGTAAAGTGCTTTTTGTTCAGTGGTTTTTGTCTGCATCTTCTGATGACAAACCAGTTTGATGACCATACACACTAGTTCAGTGTGTTTCCTGTGAAATCTGGCACTTGTGTTTCTATCTCTTCACCAGCTGCACCATGATTAAGGTAACCTGAGTCATGGAGCTCCTGTGGAATTTACTTTTCTAAAATACAAAATTTAGAAACACCAATGAAAAAATTATTGAATAAAAAAAGTGTAAATTCATAAACATTAGACACAATTGTGTTGAACTTTTGAATTTGCTTAGAGTTATGTTTCATAAAAGTTACTGATTTTCATGGAACCTAGATGTCCATCTGTAGGATATTTGATATATATTTATTTCTATAATATATATATATATATATATATATATATATATATATATATATATTATGAATATATACAGGCACATATATGCCATTATGTATTTTGTCCAAACTCATAGAATGTACGATACCAAGAATGAATCATAAGATAAATCATGAACTTTGGGTGATATATCTATGCAGGTTCATCCTTAATTTTTTTTTTTTTAAGTAACATTCAGATAGTGATGTTGGTAATGAAAAAAAGGCTATGTATGTGTTGGGGCAGAGGGTATAAAGGAAATATCTGTATCCTCCCCTTATTTTTGCTGTGAACCTAAAACTTCCCTAAAAAATAAAATCTCCACAAAGGTCAAATAAGTGTTCTGTTAATTGTTAACTGACAATTAACTGACTAATTAAAATCAAGTATTAAAACTTCTAAATCTTTTTGAACAAAATAGAAATAGAGGCATGAACACATTGAAGGGACTGACATCTGTCAGCAGAGGAGACGGGAACTGGATGAAAGAAGGTGAAGGGATTAGCCCAAGTATGTATTATATATATAACACATAGACACAGACGACAGTGTGGTGATGGACAGAGAAAGTGGGTGCAAGGGCTGGGTGGATGTGGACAAAGGGTGATGGTGGGGACATCTGTAATAGAGTTAACAATAAAAAACAAGAAAAAAAGTAGGACTTGTCTCAATATTGTAATCTATTTTATTAGGTTGGGCTAGGTTAGTGAAGATAAGAACATTATAGGTGAAACAAAATCTTATTTTTTCTTTGGTGACTTCACTTTTTAAAACCATCAGAATTTTAGAATACCATTTCAAGTACTGTTGTATGTGTGACATTGTGTTAGTTAAGACTTCATGAAGATGGCAATCGCAGGAAGTGGTGAATGAAATGGCATGATACCAGAAACTGTAATTTAGATTGCTTACCTTCTTTGATGTAAACATAAACTAATATTAAATAAATAAATATACTAGAATACATATGTAAAAACTATTAATGGCTACACAAATTAGCCATGTGGTTAAGCCAGTTCATATTGTTCATTATAATAATAGTAGTTTCACTCAATAATTTCAGAGCTGACTATATTTAGTTTTCACATATACTCTGACCAATATAATTACCATATTGTTGTTAGAAAACTTAAAGTTTTGACTGAGGAAAGACCATCCTGCTTAATAGGGTCAGGTCATTTCTAGTAAATAACAAATAAATTACTTATGTTAGGTGATTTGCTCATTAGAGTAAAATTTATTTAGTATTACATAGTACATGGGTCTAAAAATAATCTATAAAATGTGTTTAAATCTTATAAAACTTTGTTCAGTTTTGATAGACTTGTTTCCTTGGTTTACTAATTAATGACCGTGCCTATAAAACATAAAAAGTTATTCTCTATTTCCTTTTGCTATCTGTGTAGATAGTAAAAATGTTTTTTATATTTTTTCCCAGAATCATTTTGGGTGACTTACGTTGATTTTATTATGCTTTTGATTATTATTTTAAAGGACACATATTACTCTTTTTGAAATAGCAAATTTTCTTTCCAATCTGTTATTTTTTGTTTCTTCTTAGCTGTTTTCTTGTCACTTTGATTAAATAGTATTTTTAATCAAAGTGACAAGTAGTGATTAAGTGGTATTGCTCAGTTGTTTGTGATCTTATCTTAATTGAGTCCAAATCTGACTTTGATTGTGCTTTCCCAACACTGGCTCCTAAATTAAAAAAAAAAAAAAAGTAATATAAAAACTTCAGAAGGTTTAATGCCTCAAACAGGAAAATCACAGTGTTTTGTTCTTTTGTCTCATAGAAAGAAATATTGGAAATAATCAGGTTTGTTTGACATCCTATGTAATAAAAGCCTAATATGCAAACATTGGAACACCTGGCAGAAGGAACAATTGCTATGATGCACAATGACCACCAGAGGGCAGACACTCAATGGAGGAGCTCCCTCCCCCAGCTACTGCCCCAGGCCAGCCAAGGTGGGTGCCAGTGCCCCCTCCCCCATCCCAGCACCCTACAGCCAGGCCTAGGGATTCTACTTGTATACAAATACCAGGTCTCTAGTATTACCATAATAAGAGTTCATGGGAAGAATTTACAAATTCTAAATAGCCTGCTCTAGGTGACCTTTGTATAAGTAAGATATTATTAATATGTATATTTCAGAAATTGTATGCTTTACAAGAATTTTCTAGGAATACCTAAATACTACACACTGTCCGTATATGTTTCTACCTTCAGAGAATACATTGACCAAAAACCAAGTCCAAGAAATAGTTTATTGTCATCCTATATTTATTATTACTGTTTTGTCTGATGATATTAAGTAGTAGTATAGTGTTTTAAGTCATAATGTCAGTTATTATAGAAAATATTTACTTGGCCACAACCTGATTGCTTTAATCTGAATGTAACATCTTCTAGGCCTCTGGCTTTCATGGGGATGCACATCAAATTTACCCATGTACTTTTAAAGTCTAGGCCTACCCTAGTATTGCTGAATCTCTTTCTCATATATCTTCTGTGTATTTTTTAATTTCAGTATTACTATACATTATATCTCAATATGTTTTTCCCCACCAAAATTATTCTCTCCATTTTCATAAACCAGATATAAAATTTAATGACACTTGAAATTGTACTTGATCTTTATTCTTAAAAATATTTTCTCTTTTTTGGGGGAATATGATTTATTTTGGCTTTATAATCTTTGTTATGCATGTCACAGAAGCAATAAAATCTTCTTGTTTGTTGCATTAGTCTTACTACAATTCCTTGTCAGGCCTTTCATATTGAAAAATCACCAGTGGTAAATTAACCACAGCCATTACATTCTTGTCATCTATAGATAATTTTAGTTTTATTCGGATACTTACCATATGCTGTATATGCTACATGACAGGATTTCTGTCTTCCACAAAAAAAAAAAAAAAAGACCATCTCAGAGCCTTATGAAACAGGACTATTAAAGGTGCTTTAAACCATTGACACTTCAAAGTATAGACTCCAGTACAGGCTTCAACGTCTTCCATGGGTATAGGTTTTTGAACTTGCATCTCTTAAATAACTTTTAGGCACTAGCAGTAGACTGAGGCAGAATTTCCAGACTTTTTTTTTTTCCTATCTAGAATCAGAAAGCTTCATTAAAGCAAACTGCTGGACCAAGATGTATTAAGACAAGGATTAATTACATAACACTGAGTTAACTCATGAGTGAAATTTTATTATGCACATTTGTTTGGACTAATGTTGATATTGTGTTAATGTTCTCTTTTCCTCTTCAATGAAAAAGACCTTAGTCTCTCTTCTTACACTTTCCTTACTAATTCATAAACTCTGCTTTTGTGACATGACATAAAACATTTTTAACTGATATCAAATTCTCACTGATTACCCCAGAATTCTGAAATTTTTACAAAGTCACTTTTCATGGCAATAGAATCTGATTTCCTTTATACCAGAATATATTTTGACAAATTGTTGGGAGTGTCACATTTGAGAACAATTCTCATTTAAAAGGTATGACAAGCCTGGCTGACAATGCTCAGTGGTTAAGCATCAACCTATGAACCAGGAGGTCATGGTTTGATTCCTGGTCAGGGCACATGCCGGGTTTTGGGCTCGATCTCCAGTGTGCGGCATGCAGGAGGCAGCCTATCAATGATTCTCTCTTATCAGTGATGTTCCTATCTTTTTCTCCCTCTCTCTTCCTCTCTGAAATCAATAAAAATGTTTAAAAAATAAAAATAAACGGTAGGACAAACAACTTTTATGGAACAAAGGTTGGTTTTACTTGTGAAGTTAATGCCTACAAAGTTCTCCGAGGAAATCTGGTCTATTATCAGACTTACTAGTTTCCAGTTTTATAGGTAGTAATAAAGATCATTTCCTGGTAGTCTAAGAACCCAAGTAAATTGGGGGAATCTTGTGAATAGAGGAATATATCCAAATGTATTGGTACAGCAAATAAAATCCAGTTGGAGAAATTGTGTGTGTTTTCCTAGGTTCTTCACAGTAATTAAGACTTTTCAAAGTCCAATCTGATTTTTTTTTACTGTGAATTATCTAGACAGTATTAATGCTGTGACTTCAGTAATTGCTGAGTCCTGTATATATCTAGCTTTGTAGAGCAAAATGCAGAGCTATATGTTATACTATCATTCATGCAGCATGTACATAAATAATCAGACCAAATGTAGTGATCAGGCAAACCATATTATGTAATAAAAAGGACATAAGTGTAAATATAATACACTACCACACCAGCAGTGTCAGCATTAAACAATTGACATTTAAGATGGGAGTCCACCATGATTTAATGGTGATTCCACTGAGTTCTCCTTAATTTCCCTGGCCTGGAGTTTTGGGTACTGGAAAGTAAGGCATTGGGTTATTTAGAACAAAAGCGATTGTCCTTTTGCTTTTTAGTGGCTCTTACATTTATGTACAGGTATGTTCATAACAGTTATGTAAAATTATAACATTTGAGAACAACCACAAAGGGAAAATAGTTCATTATATCCACCTGGTGCAAACTTTAAGCCATTAAAATATGTTCAAAGAATTTTTAGTAACAAGTTACAAACTCTACCTTGAGCATGGTTCCAATTATAAGTATACATGCACATATAAACCCATGCTCTGACCACAGCCTTCTGCTTGCTTGATCAGCTTCTCCCACTGCTGATAATCTTAGACCTCACTGGTACGTATAATCCCTTGGCTTGTCCAGTTTCTCCCTATCCATTAGAATCTTTCTACAATCACTTTACTACAATACTGGGTTCACTAGATGTAAACACTTAAACAGGCATGACTAGTCCTAATTCTTACGCTTTTAAATCAAAATATTTTCTTTCTCCATGCTATCAGAGCACAGCAAGAGAAAGTGAATAGCCCATAGACCATATCAATGTAAACGCATTATTATCAATCTTAACAGGGTTTTTGTTTTTTTGTTTTTTTACATTGAACTTTATAACTTATTTCTAAAGGGGACAACATAGTTGCCAATATATCTGAGAAGGGGTTAATATACAAAATTTATAAAGAACTTATAAAGCCCTTTAATTACCTTTTATTTGTTTTGATCTGTGCAACTTTGCTTAAATAAAATAAGTCAGTGAACATTTATTGAGATTTACAAAGTGTGTATTGGAATAAAATTTGGGAGTTAGGACATTGAAGAGGAAAAAAATGGTAGGAGTTACATGATAAAAAGTAGAAGTTACTATTCAAAACCATAATCTTCCCATTATCCCTAAAATATATTAAATGGTTGATTATACATTATAATTATTTGTTTCTGAGAAATTGCACTTTAGGTCTTATTCAATTATACTTTTTTTAAATTGCTTAAAATATTACAATAAATGATAGATAAGTATTACAACAAATGATAGATAGATCTCCATTTTTCCCCTTGCCCTTCCCCCCCCTCCTCCCCAAACCCCCAGATTCTTGTGTCCATTGATTATACTTTTAATAGTCTCGGAGCTTTAAATTCTGTCTAATATAAGTACGACTCAAAGACCTGCATAATATAGTTATAGGAAAACATGTAATAGTTGTCAATTACTGTGCTTCTAATTGGTGGTAGGTATCATACCAAATAGCTTACAAGCCTGTTTTTTTAAATTTAATCTCATATACAAGAATCTTGCAAGATTGATGCTAAAAACGCAATTAGTAAGTTTACCAAGATTTCACAGCTAAAGTGTGGCAGAGCAGTACTTTAAACAAGTGTCTTCGACTTCCAGTTGTGAATAAAATTATATATAAGTCCTTAGATATTAATTTTTATTTTAATTCTTTTATCTGTACTTTCTCCCTGTATTTTTAGCTGTGTAATATCTACATTTTAAAGTAAGTAAAAGTCCAAATGTCTAAGGGAGGGTGTAATACAGAATTATTTCATCAGAACAATGTTGAATAATTCCCAAGCAATCGATTGCATTAAGGTTTTGAAGCTCAAGTTAAAACTAAATTTCCATTTCTTTTTACATTTCTTAATATTATTATTGTAAACTATAACGCTATGGAATAAGCCACCCATTGTTTTATAAAAGACTTTTCTGTTTTAGTTTGGCCTTAGGCAAATCGTTGTGTCATCACTACACTAGAAATTAAGCTGTCTGTGATGACAATTACTCGTGCAATTTCCTGAAATCCCACACTAGAGCCGAGACATTGCCCATGATTAAAGACAGCACAGTGGAAACATAGAGCTTTGAGAAGTATGGAATACATCTACTGCAAAAATGATAGGGCTCTTCCTTTAGAACACGTAATAAAGAATTCATAGAGAAGGACTTTTAAATTTAAGAGCGCCTGCCTATTCCTTAGGGATTAAATATCTTTTTTTCATAGCATTTCATGTTTTTAGATGGTATGTAAGACTATATTAGTCCAAAGTCTGCTCCAAATAAAATGGTATACCCCTGTGCTTCAGTTCTGTATATCTTGATTAGATTTTCGTTTTTGATCAAAGTCCTGATTTTCACATTTGAAATATTAAAGCACTTTCACACTTGTTTTTCATTCTCAATTCAAACAGGTGAAGAGGGAGAAAAAAAAAAGCTTTACAACTTTTTCCCAGAGTCTGGAGGGGCTAATTTGCAAGATCTTGAATCTCTGGAAAACAGATTGGTTTAATCGTAAAATGAAAACGAATCTTAGATGTTTTCTGGTAATGTGCAGATCAGTGCCCTGATCAGCACATCCTTTCTGTGAAAGGACCAAGCACATCTGCATTACACAGATTGAGAGATAATTAACCTGACTTTTTATTTAGCTTTTTGAAAGAGTGAGGATAGAATCTTGGGTATCAAAGCTTTGGGATCTCTTGTGCAAATTACAGTGGCAGTAATGTAGTCACTTTAATAAGCAGTTGCTTTTTTTTTTCTGTTCCAAATCCAAATGCTACCATCCCATCTGTAAAGTGATCCTAATCTATTACATTTGAGTTATCTTTTTGAAGACAGTGAGAATACAGCATTCCATACGGAAACAATCTTTATTTTCCATTGGTTGCATATGTTGCATGTCTAATGAAATGCATTGCACATATTTATTTTAAGTATGTGATAGAATTACAACATTGACAACTTTCATGATCTTCAAAAAATGTGATGCATTTTAAACAGATGGTAATGCCTAGCTCTGTCACAGAAATGCTAAATAAATAGTATTTAATTCTCTAAATGTAAATACATGGATTTAATACATTTTATATAAATATAAAAATATTTGATATTGAACAAGCAAGCATATAATTTAGATAACTTGATTTTTTTTTCATTTAACTCTTAGCCATTTTTGCAAATACAACAGTAAAATGTCACTAAATTTCTGCAGGCAAGATCAGTTGTTAGCAATTTGTATTTGTCTGTAATAAGCAGATTGGTTGAGAAAGATTTCTCTAAAGTAAATCAATAACACAATAATTGCAACCTACATTGTGCTACACTCAATGTTTTCTTCAAATTTTCAACAACTGAAAATTCTTCCCCTTCTCCCCAAATTTTCCATATTAATGTCATTTATTTTATAAAATGATCATTTTAAATACTTTAATGTAACATATTGTGTCTCTAAATTATAGCAATGATAATACTGTAGTATTATTACCCAAAGAAGTCAGAAATTACTCTATTTGATGACTAGTAGATTCCTAAGTGCCAATTTTGAGCAGAAATAAGACTACTTATGAAAATTACAACTAAAATTTTCTTTTCTTTGATACAATGGCACTAAAAACACATCTATTTTTTTTTTAATTCTCAATTTGGAAGATAATAGAATGTTTATAAAGATTCCTATACATATTCAATATTTTTAGGTGATTTCTAAGACTTAAGTTTTGTGGATTGTATTTTTTTAAGAGTTTGACATAATCATAGGCAGCCTGGGTAATTTCCATTTCAGATGAGATTTAAATGTATATCATGTAAATTGAAGCCAAATACTTAAATTATTTAAGAAGAAGGAGAAAAAAGGTTGCTCTTAATTTCTTTTAAGCTTTATCCTTTGAAATGAAAAATGCTCCTAAAACAATTGTGCTTTAGGTCAATTGCTGTTTTATGGTTTTCTTCACATTCTACATCACCTACTTGGTGGAGTTCAAGATTGAAATAAATGTGGAGAATATCTTAGCCTTTTACTGCTTTGTGAAGTGAATTGTATATTTGGACAGGTGTTCTTAATTTGGGCTCCATTGACACCTAGAGGTTCTAGGGAAGGGATTTGGGGGGTTCATGAACTCCCTGAAATTGTATGCACGGTATCATGTGTTTGTGCATATATAAATTTTTATAGGAAGAAAATCCATGTCCATCTTACATCCACAAAAAGTTCAGAACTACCGCACTGTAGAGCGATCTTCCACATTCTTCCTAGAGGTCCTCCAGTTTAGTCTACGTGACATTAATCACTTAGTACACGTCTGCTGAGTTACAGTCAACAGACACAGTCTCTGGCTGGCTTTAGCGTAATGTGAATTTATTGTAAACACATGAAATAGATCAAAAAGCTTCAAGGTAATGAAGAACCAAATTTGGAAGGAGCTTGAACTGGGGCAGAGTCAAGGCTCCAAGTGGGGGAAGTTAATTGGTAGTTTTATCAGATAAGAACTGCTAAGAATAACCAGCAGCAAAATTTTATCCTTTTGTTAAATTCTAAAGATTCCAGATTCAAGAAGAGAGTCCAGTTGTCTTATCCCTTGGTTTTCAAAGACACGGCATCTTGATAGGAATTCAATAAGGACTTTGCAAAATTAGTTAGGCAATTTTCCAAAATGATGTTGAAGGGATATTTTTAAAAGGAATGGAAGAATGAAATCCAGACTATCTACTACATGATATTTATGAAACCTAGACAAAACCCACTATTAAAAAATGAGATAGAACTTAGGAAAAACACAAATTTAGTTAGAATGCTCCATTGTCTAAACCAAGTTGAAGTGCTGTGTCTTTGTGCCTACATACAATGTACTTACTAACTCATAAAACTTAATGTAATAATTATTATAATCGCCATACCCGTTCCAGGTTATCTATTTTTGTCTTGAGTGTCTCAGTGACCTCTCAATGTGTCTCCCCTACATTCATGGTTTGTGCTTTCTAATCTATGTTCTCCTCAGCAGACAGAGTAATCTGAAAATTCAAAACTAAACATCTTTCAATAACTGTGCATTATTTTTAAAACAAAGCTCAAAGTACTTAACACAGTCAGCATTTTTCCCCCTGACCTGGCACTCACTCCCTGTCCCCCTCCATCCCAAGCCCTTCTCCCTTTCCACTCCTGTGACACTAAGGTAATGTTTTTGTTTTCTCTTCCTTTGAAGGCCCATGCTTCCTATTTCTTCAGGGTTCGCATACTTTGTCTGTACTATTCTAGAATTGTTTCCCTAGCGCTTAGCTACTGCCTACTTATCTTGCTACCCCACAGCTCCCAAGTGCGTAAATGTCATTTCCCAAGAAATTCTTTCCTAAACCCTAATACCAAATTCCCCACTTTATATTCTGAGTTTATATTTGAGGTTAAGATAATTTTGTCTATTACCTCTCCACAGGTAAAAAGAACACCCCCCCTTTTTTTTCTTGCCATCACATTTCCAGCAAAGAGCCAAAATAAAATGATAAACACTCAATGAAATAAATGCTGCTGCTGGAAACCCAACCAGACAGCGATTCCAACTTGCTTATTTCCCATTTCTCCCTAGAATACAGCACAGGCTGGAATAGAATGGTTGCATAAAATATATTTGTTGAGTGAATAAGATGATACCGGATCAAAATAATGCTTAAACCTATGTAACCACTTTGAAGGGTGCTTATTTCCTAAACTGTTTTTAATTTGGCTTTACTTATGACAAAATAGGGGTAAACTAGTCAGGAGCATATAAACCTTTTAAATGTTTTAATAGTTGTTCTCAAAATGAGTCAGACAATAATAGCTTGTGTAGATATTTTCCTCTTAAAAAAGTGAGTTTAAAAATGTCAGTTTTTGAGGATTCTTGCTCAGTCCTCTTCACATTTTAAAAATGTCAGTTAAACAAACAAACAAAAGGACACGTGTATACACGTTTGTTTTCTTATCTACCTAATATTTTCTCTCTCCAACTAGGTTTTGAGTTTCTTGAAGCCAAATACATTATATGTCTTATTTTTCCTGCTCTGAGACACATATTTTCATTTGTAGGTACTGAAAGAACACCTATGAAATGATTAACAAAAGCTAAAAACTAATGTTATTTTTATTCCCCAACCAATTATTCACTTTCCCTTATAATTTTAAACATATTTTGTAATTTCAAACACATTCTGAAATTTTGTAGCACAATTTTTTACAAATGAACGTGTGATCAATACTTACAAACATCATTTTGTACTTACTTTATAATTTCTTTGTGTTTTAAGATTTTAGGTTTTTTCCTCATTACATATTTTTTTTCAATTACAGTTTATAGTCAATATTATTTTTATTAGTTTCAGGTGTACACCATAGTGGTTAGACAATCATATATTTTACCAAGTGCCCCCATGTGATATTTTCAGTACCCACCTAGCACCATACATAGTTATTACAATACTAGAGGCCTGGTACACAAAAATCTATGCACTCAGGAAGGGGTGGGGGGCTCACTCTGGCCTGCGCCCTCTCATAGTCTGGGATCCCTCGGGAGATGTCCACCTGCTGGCATTCCTGGCCAGCCTGGGTGAGCGGCAGAGGGCCATTTCAGGCTGCCCACAGCCCCTTCAGGGTTTGGGTCCCTACTGGGGTACCTGGCTGGAAGCAGCTATCTGGGATTTATTTAACTTCTATAATTGAAACTTTGTTGCCTTGGTCCCCCGCTCAAAGCCTGGGCTGCCCCTGGCAACCTAAAGTCCCAGCCCAGCAGCTATCTGGGGTTTGTTTATCGTCTATAATTGAAACTTTGTAGCCTTGAGTAGAGCTCAGGGCCCGCAGGACCCTGGCTTCCTCCATTGCCCAGGACAACTCCAGCTCCATGGCTGCTGCCACCATAGTTGAGTTAATTTGCATATCTTCTACTGATTGGCCAGTGAGTGTGGCTTGTGGGTGTAATTGAGTGAGGGTTGATTTGCATATTACTCTTTTATTAGATTAGATTATTGACTATATTTCCTATGTTGTACTTTATATCCCATGACTATTTTGTAACTACCAATCTGTACTTCTCAATATCTTCACCTTTTTCACCTAGTCTTCCAATCACCTCCACCCCCCAGAGGAAGCCTCAGTCTATTCTCTGTATCTATGAGTCTCTTTCTGCTTTGGTTGCTTGTTTATATTGTTCTTCAGATATTGTATATGGATAAAATCCTTTATTTTTCTGAGTGAAATCCGTTATTTCACTTAGCATAATACCCTCTAGGTCCATTCATGCTTTGCAAATGGTAAGATTTTGTTCTTTTTTATGGCCAAGTAATATTCCATTATGTGTATGTACTACTGCTTTCTTGTCCATTCATCTCTTGATGGGTACCTGGGTTGCTTCCATTTCTTGACTATAGTAAATAACACTGCAATTAACATAGGCATTTCAATTTTTAAAATTAAAATTGTCACAGGATAAATTTGACCATTAAAAATCTAAATTGATTTAAATTTCAGAGAAACTATTTGGGCTGATCTTGCCATAGATTCTTTATTCATAGATTATATCATAATGTATTATTTTATTTTACCATCACTATTTATTCCCTCTATACCCTCTTCCTCTCCAACCCCTACCTTTAAAATCACCACAGTGTTATAAGCTTTAGAATGTAATGCTAACCATTTTATTTATTAATTTTATATTTAAAATATATATTTTTATTGATCTCAGAGAGGAAGGGAAAGAGATACAGAGATGGAAACATCAATGATGAGAGAGAATCATCAATCTGCTGCCTCCTGTATGCTCCACACTGGGATGGAGCCCACAACCCCAGGAATATGCCAGACCAGGAACCTAACTGTAACCTCCTGTTTCATAGCTTAACATTCAACCCCTGAGACACTCCAGCCGAGCTAATGCTAACCATTTTAGACCTTGTGAATGATATAGTTGGCATTCCTAAATTCAATATTGCAGATTATGATGGTAACATTTTCTTTTTTAAAAATATATTTTATTGATTTTTACAGAGAGGAAGGGAGAGGAATAGAGAATTAGAAACATTGATGAGAGGGAAACATCAATGAGCTGCCTCCTGTACACCCCCCATGAGGATGTGCCCCCCAACCAAAGTACATACCTTTGACTGGAATCGAATCTGGGACCCTTCAATCTGCAGGCCGATGCTCTATCCACTGAGCCAAACCGGTTAAGGCAATAGTAACATTTTCTTAATGAAAGTTTCAATAATCACTACGGTTAACTTAGAGAAGCATATTAATTTATGAATTCTGATATTGCATTTTAGTAAAATAATTTCTTCACATTATTTGTTCTTTATCTGTTTCAGCAGTATTTGACCTCTGTAAGCTCATCCTCACTGCTATATTCAGAACAGTAGATCTGAAAATGAATCTGAAAATTTCAGTTCTAAACATAAGGATTTGAATCTTGGACCATCACACTTGATAATCAAATGAACATTTTCAGAAATATTCTGGCTTTGTGCATCTGAAACTAAATAAATCTTTGGAAGTAATTGGGGTTATATTGGAATCTGAAGTTAGCTAAAATATCTGAGATATAATTGCTATGCACTACTATATGAAAAAAATATATTCTACTCCTTTTTTATGTTGAAGAACTTAAGTATGTTATTTATTCATTGACTAAAAAATATCTGTTCTGAATTAAAAACAAATACATTGTTAACATGATAGGAAATATTGTGAGATGGAAGAAAAGCAGTGAGAACAACATTAACAGAATTAGGTGTCAGAAAACCTGGTCCAAGACCAAATTCTGCAACTCCTATAAATGATGTCCTTCCTAACTAGAAAACTAATGCTTGAGTCAAGTGATCCATAGGGATCCTTTGAAGGTCTTAATACTACTCAAAGCTAGAATTCTTTAAATGGACAACATTTTTTATATAATTCTTATTAGATACGAAGAGAATAAGCAAAGACACAATATATTTTACATAAAAATTTACCTGGGGACAAAATCAATTGGCAGCTTATAACAATGTTCCAGTTAACTATAAGAAATCATGCATCATAGAAATTTGGTTTTGGATAACCTGTCACACAGCATTTCTCCTTCCCCCATGCTGGGTGATTGTTTTAGAATTGACACCACCTACTGTATCACCCATATCATTTCCTGTAGCACCTGGGTTTTTCTTGGAATGTTTCCATTCAAAATGTGGATCATACCTGACCCTGATCTGTTTGCAAGTGCTGATATGATCATAGGCTGGGGTGCAGTGGCAATGGGCCACGGGACACATAAAAGCACTTTTTTCTGATAGTTATATCTAGGGTGATGTAATCAGGCGACTGGTCAATAAATATGACCAAATGGGATTTCTCAAAAAACAGAATTTCCTTAATGATTTCCTGGTTGTAAATGAACTCACCAATTTCCAATTAGGATTGATTTGCGTCATAAGCCTTAACACTCAAGATCCTCATAATTTTTTTTTAATGTGCTATGAAATAGTGGAAAATCACAAATTGTCCAAATTCTGTGTACAGGAAGTACAAGTAAAGAAAAAACATGATGACCAGAACATAGGAAGGACATTGAATAAAACTTGGTAAGCTGTGTTTGCTATTCCTGTACTAGTGCTGATGTTTTGAGAGAAAGAAGCTCATATCTTAGAGAGAAATCTGTAATTCTGTGGGAGGTGCTTTTAACATTGCTCATGGGCTTTAACTATTTATCTGCTTAGCAATATTTTCATTAGGCTTACCAACGTGAAGCATCTTAATGTGTATTTTATTAAGTGAGAGTAATCCATATCTGACACACAATCTTCTGTAACATGATATATTTACATTGATTTGATTCTTTAAGTTTACAATTTTTACTGATGGGGTAAAACATGGGAGTTGTATATAGTTTTCAAATATTCAGCATTCTCTTTTTATGAAGAAATAAATAAAAGAAGCATCCTGATTTTTCAATTTTTTTTCTTAGTGACACAGGATAACCTTTTCTTCTTTTTAAAAAATATATTTTATTGATTTTTTACATAGAGGAAGAGAGAGGGACAGAGAGCTAGAACATCGATCAGCTGCCTCCTGCACACCTCCTACTGGGGATGTGCCCGCAACCATGGTACATGCCCTTGACTGGAATCGAACCTGGGACCTTTCAGTCCACAGGCTGATACTCTATCCACTGAGCCATACCGGTTAGGGATATCCTTTTCTTCTTTTCGGTTACATGAAAGAACTCAAGCAGGACAGAGCAGTACCTACACTCTTTAAGGAAAGATCGCCAGGAGCACACTTCCTTAATGAAACTCATTCAGCTTAGTACTTGTTGCAGCAGGGAGAACTCTATGGAACCCAAGGCTCACCACGTTATAGAGGGTGATCTTTATTCAAAGTCTACTGGTTTAAATTTTAAGACTATCTAAAAAATACATCTTTTAGTCCCATGTATCAACTGGTGTTTGACCAAACAACCAGCATCTGTTCAAGTTGACACTTAATCAACCCAAGTGGTAATCATAGAGTACTTTCAGTAAGAAGGTGTTGAAAGAATCCGTCATAGAAATTTGGGGACTTTTTTGGGTGATTTGTAGGAGAGTTTAAGGAAGCAGCCGTGGTGGGGGTGGTGCTGTAAATCGGATGCTGGGAGAAAGTGGTATCTCAATACATTTTATCTGTAGGAAAAAAAGACTTGAATGAGGATAAGGCTATGATGGGTAAAGAAGAATGAGCAGTCATTCATTTTAGCCAAAATAAGGGGATGTTTGGTATTTTGTGGTCGGAACAGTGACCTTGCTTTTGACTGGATTTAGGTAAAATGATGAACTAGCCTTGTTTTGTCTCCTTGTGTTATGGACTCAGATAACCTACTCTCAATTGGTACTCTATGAGATTATTTTTGCTCATTAGGAGAATTGCATGGATTAGTGGTATTAGCCTGATTCTGAAGGTTAGAGGCTTGTTCTGTTTTCTTTTCTTTCTTAGCAGTTGCATGACTTTTTTCTGCTCTTTACTTCTAAATACCTGAGAGAAGTTGTTTTGTTTTTTGTTTTGTTTGCTAAATTCTCTAAATTGACATATATGTTATATGGAACCTGGTATATGAGGAAATATTTTGGTTTCTACACTCCCCTCCCCTCAGCTTTCCCTAGTCTATAGCTGCCCTCTAGGTGTGACCTGACACTATGGATTTCTACCCCTACCACTCTATATAATAAAGAGCTAATATGCAAATGGTCATCATGCCCTCGAGTCCTCATGCCCTTGTGCCCTTGAGCCTTGGCTGGGGGACCAGAGGCCAGGGAACCTGAGGCCACACCCCCCACCTGGTGGGGCTTGATGGGGGAACTGAGGCTATGCCCCTCGCACAGTGGAGCTTGATGGGAGACCCGAGGCTGTGCTCCCCACTCCAGTACCAGGCCAGGGAGCATGAGGCTGGGCTGGCGACTGAGGCTGTACCAGGGGACCAGGTCATGCCCCATGCCCAGTGGTGAGCCGGGGGACCTGAGGCTGCACCCCCCAACATGGTGAGGCTTGATGGGGGACCTGAAGCATACCTCTCAGGGGATGGGCTGGCTGGGGCTGGGTCTTGTGCAATTTAGAGGCGCATGTGGGTGGGTAGGAACTTAATTCTGGGTCCTGTGGTATGCCCCAGACTCTGACAGGAGGGAGATTTTCATATACACTTTACTAATTTTCTTTCATCTTTGACACTTCTATTATAGAGAAAGAGCAAGTAGCAATATTAAAGTATTTCCTCTAATTCTCTTTTAATGAGCACAAGTTTCATGCACCGGGCCACTAGTCCTATGTAATAAAGAACTGATATGCAAATGGCTGTCATGCCCTCATGGCATCACACCATAACAGTTTAGACACTCAACACTGGGGAGCCAGGCACAAATGAGCTCACCAGAGAGGAATGGGGACCAGCCAGGCACAAATGAGCTCACCAGAGAGGAATGGGGACCAGCCAGGCTGAGGCACAGAAGAGGGACAAGCTGCACGCCCTGAGGTCCCGGATACCAGTGCCTGTGGCTACAGCCCAGGAGAGGGATAAGCTGCCTGCCCCATGGTCCCGGGCACCTGCAGCTGCAGCCCAGGTGAAACTGCCTATCCACGGTCCTCTGCAGCAGCGGCTGGCCTGGGCAAAGCTGGCTGCCTGCTGCCTGGGTGCCTGCTGCCAGTCAGAGGGAGGGAAGCCCAGGTTCTCGGTGCCTGCAACCAGCTGGAGGAGGGAATCCTGGGTCCTGGGTGCAGGGGTAGGCAGAGACAGTTAGGGGCAATCAGGCAAGTAGGAGAGCAGTTAGGGGCAATCAGGCAGGCAGGCAGAGGTGGTTAGAGGCAATCAGGCAGGCAGGTAGAGGGGTTAGGGGCAATCAGGCAGGCAGGCAGAGGTGGTTAGAGGCAATCAGGCAGGCAAGTAGAGGGGTTAGGGGCAATCAGGCAGGCAGGCAGGCGAGCAGTTAGGAGCCAGCAATCCTAATTGTGAGAGGCAGCCAGACATCCTCCAAGGGGTTCCGAATTGTAGAGGCTCAAGGCCAGACTGAGGGACCTCCTGCCCACCCATGCACAGATTTTGTGCACTAAGCCTCTAGTTTAAAATAAGTCAACGATCATAGGGCTTAATTAAATAGGTACACCTTTTTACGTTCTAGGTACATTATTTGTTGCTAACTCAGCCTCACTTATATTCCTTCCAAGTGTCCTTAGCACTCAGACAATTATTCCCTTCCCTTTATAGTTGCAGTTGAAGTTTGCCAACCGAAGGAACCCCAGTGTGATCGGCAAGGCAGTTAGACTCCAAAGGTGACTGCACATCCACGGAAGGATGTCAGCATGTACTTGAGAACAACGCACTCTGCTGCTGCACAGTGAGGGAACTGGCGGGTGTTGTGGGGCATTCTCGAGAATTGCAGCAGTTTCTCTGTAAGGCTCTTTGTGCTGCACACTGAGATCGCCAGTGTCTCCTTTCCTGCCTTTCCAGCTGTAGTTTCTTAACTTTGGCTCCCCCAATTCTACTAACAGCCCTTTGAGTCCTAATTCTTATATTAAAATGACAATTTGTGAAACATGTGAGTAGAATGTAGGAAATACAGTGGAAGCTGATATTTTCTAAGGGAAATCATTATATATGCTACATCTACTCTATGGAAAGTCACTACAGTCTTAAAACCTAGAGCTGTCCCAAAATTTCAATCAAAGAAAGAAATCTGAAAAAGCAGTTAAAATGAGCATTGTTAAAAACTAAAAATAAAGTTGTTTAAATTCCTTGAAATAGTTTCCCAAAATAGCTTTTTCCAAAACTGTGTTACACTATTCTGTAGTCAAACAAACGATTTCCCACAGATGATACACATAGGCATTTGAGTGTGCTTGAAGATGTTTCATGGGACTTATTTGGTAAAACCTTTACTTGTTGCCAGGTAGGGTAATGATCACTCAATAATGCTAGCTATTACTATAACTAGAGGTCTGGTGCACACAATTTGAGCACAGGTAGGGTTCTAGGCCTGGCCTGCAATCAGGGCCAATGGGGACCTTTCTGCTGCCGACTGGGGCCTTCCTTTATTCTGCGCCGCTCCCTGGTGGTCAGCACACATCATAGCGAGCAATCAAACTCCCGGTCTCCTGGTCAAACTCCCGAAGGGACACTTTACATACTAACCTTTTAGATATATACTAGAGGCCCAGTACACGAATTTGTGCATGGGTGCAGTATGGCTGGCCAGCCTAATTGGGGTTATTGGGCAGAGTCAGCCAGTGGGAGGAGACATGGGAGGTTGACCAGCCGCCGTGCTCCTGATGGGGGGGGAGGGTAACCTGGTCCGGCTGACAAGGGGATGGGCCTTGGGCAGTTGACTGGCCAGCCCCACCCCCTGGTCAAACTCCTGGTGCAGGGGACAATTTGCATATTAGTCTTTTATAATATAGGATAGATAACTTGCAAACTGCTTCAAACCAATATAAAAATGAACATTAACTTGAGTACTTCTTTAATGAACAATTTATTTTCCCCCAGAGAGTTCCTGTAGTTGAGTTTGTCCTGGTTTATGCAAAAGAGGATCATTTAAACTCTAAGCTATGATCAAATTTAGGATATTATATTTTTACCAAAAAAACGGGGGAGTTGGGTATGCTGTGCTTTTGGCACTAGAATGGCTTATTTAATTTTGTTTTCATTACATTTTTGTTCAGGGTTCATTGTTTCCAAAAATTATCTTTGCTTTTAAGACTTAATAAACCAAATGCCCACAACAAGCCATAAAATAAATCACTGCAAAGATCAAGAAAAATATATTTCCTGCTCTGGGTTGTTCATTTTGATCCAAACTATGTGATTCATAACATTGGAAATGGAAATTCCATATATATTTTTTTGCAAACATGTATTTTTCAAGATGAAGCAGAACCCTAGGCACAGAGTCCTTTTTGCAGAAAATATATAACAACTTTTCTTCTGCCTTTCCTTTGTGCTGAGCAAATACTTTCGAAAAGCACTTGAAATCCACATACATACTCAGAGTACTTAGTACAGAGCACATGACACAAACAAACAACAACAGGAAAACACAGAGTGGGAAAGAAACTGTTGTACCAGATAGAATACGGAATTTACTTAATGAACCCCTAGGTGTGGAGGCCGTGTGTGAGCGAGAGATGTGAGGTGCGATGTGAGGTCTGTGTTCTCTTCATTACCTCCCCATGATTTACTCTGACAGTTGTAGCATCTACATTGGCCTTAGGCAGATATTGAAGTATGTCAAGTTTATTTTCTCCCTGATTCTGCCAATCCCCTCCTCCTTATATTGTTTCTTTCCCCCTCTCTTCAAAAATCATGATTCCACAGTTGATTTTGCACTTCTCAGGGACACTCAGATTGTGATTCTTGACCCTGAATAATCCTGCACAGTCTGCCATATATAAAAAGAGACAGGCATTGTCATCCCTAAAAAATGTAGATTGTCTGTAATCCCCATGCAAACTTTTAAATTCCCTGGTTTTTTTCTGCAAACATGTACAGATTTGATCAAGTTTTACAATGCCTTTCTGCATTATCCTCTTGAGACCTTACACTCCAAGGCACATTGGCCCAAACCCAATGGCATATACCATATTCTGCTCTGCACTAGAGCAGGGTCATCTCTGAGACTTTCAGCTTTCTGATGTCAGAGATTTTACCATCAACATCCTTGCTTACCTCTCTCCCCATTATCTCCAATAGTGTTTGGGGAATAGCAGGTACTCAAATAAATATATGTAGAATCAATATGAATTTAAAATAATTAAATAATATTATTATAAAGATTTAGAGGAAACAGATACTCTTTTTTAAAAAAATATATTTTATTGATTTTTTACAAGAGCAAGGGAGAGAGAATTAGAACTATCGATGAGAGAGAAACATCAATCAGCTACCTCCAGCACACCCCCTACTGGGGATGTGCCCACAACCTAGGTACATGCCCTTGACTGGAATCGAACCTTGGGATCCTTCAGTCCACAGGCCGGTCGATGCTCTATCCACTGAGCCAAACCAGTTAGGGCCAAACAGATACTCTTTTGACATCTGTCATCAAGATTCATTTTGATAATTTTCAAACTATTCTTTGACTGTTTTGTTGGTCAATTTCAGACTGTCAGAACTTACAACTGTGGTGAGTGATTCACAGACATTTCCAAATGCCCATCAGTCTTCTTGCAACATTTCACCCTACTGTGCCCGTCAGCCCTGATTTCCCCTTGACCTCACCCTGCTTCTTCCTTCCTTTTTATGAGGTACATTAACTGCCTTCTGCACTTATTCTTTGTGGTGTTCCATTTATTTGTTTCTGGGAAATTCTGTGTTCATTTGGCATCAGCAAAAAAAATAAAAAAATAGAACACAATGAGGTGGACCACATGATAAATAGTTCTGCAGTTAATGACATGTCTCATGTGAAGCATTGGACATTATGTTGTGCTGTCTGCGAGGGCACAATCTCAAGGGGAATTGCTACTCTGAAGGGCAGTTAATAAATATGGATACAGTGTTGTCTTCTGCCACAAAACTACTATCCCTCCAGGGTATCTGCTAACAAATTCATGGTCGAAGGACACAGTGGGAGGCACTGTGAAGAGGACCATCACTCAAGCAGAGTGTGTCCTTGTTTTCCTTGGGAAAAAAGGATTTCCAGGAAGTTTGATAAGATTACCATTTCCTGTCTCACTGTCATGACGAAGGTAGGGAGATACCATCCCGGATGCAGGTGTCCAGGTCAAAGGAAATAAAAGGGAAGTTCAAAAGCACTCCTCCCATAGTGGCTGATCTTACATCATTATGAGTATCTCCTGGGAGCTGTCTATGTGAGCATATTCGGGAAATTAGTCAAAACCTACATTTCATGCCACACAAACAAAATAGAATAAAAACAAAAAGAAAAGCATTTCTCCAAAAAGTGCATCTATATGTAACAATTGTGGTTTTTACTTAAAATCATGTTAAATGGATAGATCTCATGTAAAGTATTACACAAACACACACAACACACACACACACACATGTGAGAGCAGGGGGAAACTTTTGGAAGTGATGGATTTGTCTACTATCTTGCGTGTGGTAATGGTTTCATGTGTGTATGTGTATGTCCAAACTCATCCAATTGTATAAATAAAATGTGTACAGCTTCTCTGTATATCAATTACAATTCAGTAAAGCTATTTTAAATAGTACTTATAAAGAAATCCAAAACAACTTTTTATTTTTAAAATATTGATTTTATTTTGAAATAATTTCAAACTTACTGAAAAGGAGCAAGAATAATGCAAAGAACACCTGTGCACCACAAATCCACAGAACCTTTTAAAGTTTCATTTCAATCATGTCCTTAACAATAAAAGCATTGAAGCCAGAATTATACATGTACCCAACTTCCATATCTTCCTCCTCAGCTTCATTCGGGAACATTCTCAGTCTCTGATTTCATGACCTTCACAGTTTCCTAGATTTCAGGACTGTCATTTTTGTAGATTATTTTGCCAGTGAAAACCCTTTAGAACTGTCTTCTGGATGCTTTTATAATATTCCCATTTTTCTTTGAGTTCTCCACTTTACCAACAAGGCATTTATTTCTAGCTCATATTATACTGGGTTTTTGTTTTTTTTTTGGTTCCAGCCCTGAATTCAGTTATTTCTCTTTCAGTCTTCGACCTTTTTTTAGTTGAGAGTGGTATTTAGAAGTTGAGAAGTTAAATGAACACTGGGTGTGTTCATTATTCATGCAGTGTTGCAATGCTGAAGTCTTCTAATATCTGTACCTTCATTTTCTGTCAGTGAGAAAGTTAATTTCATTGCCTTTAATATATTTACACATTTTATAAGTCCCTTACGTGTGACTACTCTTAACTATAAGACTGGTCTCACCACCTATTTCTGGCCACCCTCTGGCCATACTCTGCCTCATACCACATAAACCCTATGCCTGCCATCATTACTATCACTGCCTAAGTCTTTTGGAGGAGAAAGAGGAGAGGTGAGGTGAAGAAAGAATTAAAGATAGAAGGAAGAGAGGAGAAAGGAGGGGAGGGGAGAGGAGAGACTGTTTCTATTTTAAACTCCATGTTGTATTGCAGAATAGATTGAAACGTTTCAAACTATGTGAGTTTAGATAACAAGAACAAAGATGTTTTATAATTATTAAACTCTACATTTTTATAAATGAAATTCTGCCTTAGCAAAAATCCTTAAAACATAAAAAAGTATTTAAAGTATTAGTATATCAGTATATTGAACATATTTGAAGAGAAAAATATAACTGGATATACCTTATATCCCAGGTTGAATTTCTTAAGTATGACATTTTCTACTTAGAACTTTTATACTACATATTCGAACTTTTATACTACATATTGTAAAAGTATAAAATCATCTTTGAATCTTATTTGTCCAAGAAACATATTATCAAAACCTCAACATTTATCTGTAACTACAGCTTTTGATGATTCTATTATCTTACTACTGGCAAGGTCTTAGAAATAATGACACATTCACTAGTCTTTAGAAGACACATGATGAGCCCAAGCTCAAGACTGATCTGTCAGTGAACTAAATATAAAAGGAATGCTTCATAAAGCGCCATTTAGATGCCAGTGTAATAGAGATGTAATGCATATGTCAAGTTATTGAGTTGTCAACTTAAATAGAAGCCAGTGTGTCATCCAGTAATTATTGCTATTTAGGCCTAAGGCATTAGTGTTAATATTAGCATGTGGAGTGTTAAGTATGCAAAGCACAGAAGGGAAAAGAAAAGATTATATGCAGTAAACCCTGAAGAACTCATTATGTTACTAAAGGCCACAATCTATCCTTTAGATACGTGTAGACATTTTTAAATGAGAAAAATTTTTATAAGGATACACCAACAACCCACCCCAACTTTGGGGGTTGCGGGGGGGGGGGGGGAGACAACCAGGTGCAACCATTTACCTGTAATTTTAGGAAAATTTTAGTAAATTATCATTATCCTCTTTAGGTAAACTGCTTGTGAACATCACCATAAGTCTATCTGAAATAAAATTTGGGGGAGGAGAGGGGTCAGATACTCGTTGCAATGATTTATTGACTGATTTTGGTGAGTGTATGTTTTTTTTAAAAATCCCAAGAATAGAGTTTTATATTTAACTGATATTTAAACATAAAACTTATCCCTATAGAACTCTCTTGCAGTTCTACACCTGCAAATCAAGTTCATGTCTGTACATGTTTTACATTCATATATGCAATTGTAACTATTAAGTCCCTCTTAGTAGTAGTGTATGTAATTTAAAAGCACAGTTTATTTTCAAGGTCACTGCTTCTAAATGATGAAAACCTGTTGTTTGTAAGTGTATTTTACATATAAGCAGTCAAAAAAGAGAGAGAGAATAAAAAATATCCCCCACACTCGGCATCTGTTTCTGGCCCATTCCCAAAGAACATGAAGTAATAAAAGGGTCTATGGTGAAGATGAAGATAAAAATCAAGCAGGGACACCACAGCCTTTCCTAATGCCCTTTGCAGACAACAGAGTCAGCAGAAAAGACTGGACTAGTTCCAAATCCCTTAGAAAGCACACCCTGTCTAAAGCAGAAGGCATCTTTACGTGAGCAGACACCCATGCACACATGCCACCATGCCCCCCTGCCCTGAACTGTATACTAATGGACCAAAACCACAAAGTGCAGAGCATATCTTTTAAAGGAAGGACTCTGTATATTTACCAGTAAGCAATATGCGGCAAAAAGAAGGCAGAGCCAGACGCTAAGCAGTCAGATGCTGTTAGACTTCCTCCTTGGACGTTCCCCGTATTATAATGCATGCTTTCTACCAGCTCACCTTTTCCTTCCCCTCCCTTCAAGGTTCAACTCAGCTGTGCTCTCCTCCAGGAAACCTCCCCTTTCTGCAACTCCCAACATCTCACGAAGCACCTTCTTTCGTTTTATCACAGTGTTTTCGGTCTATGCCTCTTTAGAACAACTATCACTTCTGCTTAAATGCACATCTCTCTCACTAGACTACAAATTCCACCAGTGCTGAGTCAGTATCTTATGGTTTTCTTCCCAATGCCTATCACATGGGCAATAGTTAGACCAAAGATCAGATTTAAGGCTGTAGCTTTTCTCTTGGTCTTTACTGACAAAAGGCCTTTATGTTCCAATCGGGTTTAGCTAGTTTCCCCTCCTTAGAGAAGTAGTGGGGGATTAAAATCAATCTTCATTTTTATTGCCTTCCCTCCTATTCCTTTACGAAACCACTAAACCACATAAAAAGGGCTAAAGAAGTTGTAACTACAAGTTTGAACTTAATTGGAGATTGCAATGTGGAGATTTTTTTTTTTAAGGAAGAAAATTAGAAGCTTCCCTCAGGCAATCTCTGCCTACTGATTTCCTGACATTTAAAACTATTTTGTAGCAATAGATACCTTTGTTCCTTCCACACCACTAAAAAGATGTTTAAGATACAAAAGATTAAAATGCAAATAGCTTGGATAAACAGCCAGGTTATGGTTGCTGTACTTCCACTTGATGTAAAATTGTGTGGTAATATATGAGTTCTAGGTTTGATAGGGAAAATGAGGATAAAGTAGATTCAGGGTTTCTAAAGGAAGAACTATTTCCACAAAGAAACAGTTAGGGTGGGTCAGAGACATTTTTGTCTAATCATGTTTACTCTTAGCTGAGTAAGGACAAATCAACATTATGGTCAGAGATATTTCATATTCTCCAAAAGTTTTCAGTGCCAGAGTTCATAGGGGCTAGAGAAAGGATATTTAAGATCCATCACATTGATAGAATGACTCTAGTTTTATATTAATTATTTCTAATCTTACTTTATCCCATTATTATGCAACATTTCCTTTAATTGGAAGCCCAAAAGTACAAATTAATAGTCATTGATGGACATTCTTTGTTTTAGGGCTTATCTCAGGTGGATTATGAAATAAACCTTTTGTGTCTTTACCTAATATTTCTTTTGATGTAAAAATATTTTATTGCTTCACAACTTAAAATTTAGCAAATAAATATATCAGAATTTTGCATACATATTCATTAGATTAGTCTACAATAGCCTTTTAGTGTCATGTGTTTCCTTATAAAAATTATGTTGATGTTACAAAATAAAATGAAGAACTTTCTCTATACCTGGAAAAAAGTTTTAGTAACATTGTAATTATATTTTCTTAAAGGTTTAACACCTTTCTTTATTTTTCAATAATAGTGCTCATATTTTCTTTTTTAAAAACTTCCTCTTGAGCCAATTTTGGTCATTTTTACCTTGTTACAAATTCATATGTTTTCCTGTGTTTCAGGTTCATGACCATAGCAGCATGTAGAAGTCTCAATTTTTTAAAGTCACTTTCTTATCTTTGTTTAGATACCTTTTATTTTATGTGTATGTTCTCTCTCTCTCTTGCCCTTATTAGACCTTGAAAAGAATGATCTGTATCTGTTTTACTGGTATTTTGGGAGAACAAAGCTTTAGATTTTATTCTTCTATTATATTTCTTCTATTTTCATTTTATTAATTTTAGACTTCATCTTTTCAAATTCTCTTTTCTAATTTTAAGACTGAAACTTGAAGGAATATTATTAGAAACAAAATAATTATTATGCTCCATAATTGGAGTATGATAGCTAATATTTAAAGATTTAGACTTCCTGACTAAGGTACTTTAGATCATCTTTTATATCATTTATAGTGGTCAAATATTTTATAGCAAATATTGTGTAAGTCATTGAATAATAATAAATCAAGAAAAATTAAAGAAGCATTAACTTTTGCAGGTCAGTAACTTAAAAAGTATTGATCATCAGTATAGCAAAACTGCAGCTTTAAAAAAGAATAATGCTGACACACTTCACTTCAAATGTTCTCATCTTGATTGACTTAGTTGTCAGAAAGGAGTTCAAATGCCAATGCAAAGGTTAATCTACTGGGCCCCTTTGTTAAAAAATATAAAGGGACATCCCTTGACCTGCACTTGGCTTCTTGTATGACAAGAACGTGTGAAAGATGCAACAGAAGAAGGGAGAGGAGAGCTGAGAGAGAGGAGGGATGGAAAAGCATTTTACCATTCACCACAATGGCAGTGCCACTCTCTAATGTTAATCCCTTCCTTTGTTTCCTCATAAAAACACCATATTCCTTCTTCTCCCCCCTCCAAATTACACCCAAACCATGCTGAAATTAAATTATCGACTTTGGGATTTCTGCAGTTTGTATTTGCATACTCTTCTTTCCTTTATGTCATTGTCACTAAAATTATACTGCAATTTAGAAAATTTATTAAGGTATGATTTAAATATCATAAAATCCATTTCTTGTAGATGCATAACTCAATACTATTTAGTTAATTGACACAATTGTGCATCACTTCATCTGACTTTAAACTCAGAGAGAGTAAGGAAGAAGGATAGAGAAAAACACCAATGATGAGAGAGAATCATTGATCAGATGCTTCCTGCACCCCACCTACTGGGGATCTAGCCTGCAACCAGGACATGTGCCATGACCTGGAATCAACCCTGACCCCCTTATTCATGGGTCAACACTCAACCACTGAGCAACATTTTTTTTTGGTACATCCTAAGTAAAACTGCTGGCTCATATGTAAGTTTACATTTCACCTTTTAACTACCAAATTGTTTTTTTCCACATCAGCTCTACCATTTTCTATATCTTCACCATATTGTCATTGTTGGACTCCTAATTATAGCCTTACAATGTGGTTTTAATTTTCATTTTACTGATGACTAATGATGCTGCGCATCTTTTCCTGCACTTACTAGCCATCAATGGTTTTTTTTTTTTGCAAATGTCTGTTCAACACTTTTACCAATTTTTAAAAATTCAGTTGTTTGTCTTCATACCATTGAGTCATAAAGTCATCTAATCTAATAAAAGAGTAATATGCAAATTAACCATCACTCTGAGACACCTAAGCCACACCCATTAGCCACGGCATGCCCACCAGCCAATCACAGTGGCTGTATACAAATTAACCCAGCTAAGATGGCGGGCAGGCACAGAGCTATAGCAAACAGGAGGCTTCTGTTGCACCAGTGATGGAGTTGAAACTGCCTGCCTAAGCCAGCCAGGCCTCTGCTCAAGGCAACAATGTTTCAATTATAGAAGCCACAAAGCTGAAACAAACAGGAGGTTTTGTTGCTTGACTAGGCCTCCACTCAAGGCAACGAAGTTTCAATTATAGAAGATAAATAAATCCCAGAAGCCTGATTCTAGCCAGCCTCACTGGGACGTTGGGTCAATGGGAGCTGTGGGAAGCCTGAAAATGGTCCTCAGCCCCTCACCCAGGCTTGCCAGGCACCCCAGTAAGGACCTGAACCCTGAAGGGACTGTGGGCAGCCTGAAAACAGCCCTCAGCCCCTCACCCAGGCTGATCAGGCATGCCAGCAGGTGGACATCCCGAGGGGTCCCAGACTGCAAGAGGGCACAGGCTGGGCTGAGGGAGCCCCCCAAGTGCACAAATTTTTGTGCACAGGGCCCCTAGTATGTGTATAATATATATTTACTAGAGGCCCAGTGCACAATGTGGTTCCTTGGTCTGGCTAGTGGTCAGGGCGATCAGGAGGGCCAGCCTGCTGAGGGGAAGGACAGCGGGAGGTTGGCTGGCCAAACCTCCCCATTGGGGCTGAACGGATGGGGGGCAGCAGGCTGGAGGGAGGGACTGCAGGAGGTTGGCCCCAGAAGCAAGCTAACCAATGGCTTATTCTGTGAGGAATCAGGCTCCCTCCACTCTCCTGTCTGAGTCCAGAGTGCGGCTGTATCAGAGTCGGGGCTGTTAGGGCCCCACAGCAGGGTCTGGGTCAGTGCACATCACAGCTACTGGCTGGTTGTCCAGTCATTTCTTTGTAATGGTTGCTTAGGCTTTTATATTTATAGATAAATATGCTACATACATGATATGTACACACATTCTGTATATATATATTTTATAAAATATAAATTTTAAAATATTTTTTCCTGTTTGTGACTAGTCTTTTTATTTTTCTTAATGAAGTCTTAAATCCTACTAGTCTTCTGCAAGTTGAGTGGAGACCAATTAATCTTTCTGGGCTTTAGCTTTACCATCTAAAATAAGACCTTTCTTTGTTTTAACATTTTATGAAAAGATAATATTTCAGACTGTTATTCAAAATGAGAATTTATACTTATAACATCTAACTTACCTAATACCATGATGTGATATAATACAAAAGGCAAGGAACCAAGTGCTGGAGACTTTGACTCAACTCCTGTATTTGCCACTTACTAAATTTATTTCCTTGGAAAAAGAAGCTAACTGCTTGGGAAATTGGCTTCACCATTGTAAAGTTTAATAGAGTTACTCCAGCTCTATATATGCAATAGGATTTCCACAAGAGTAAAATTAGATGCCATGGGAAATCAATTTCAAAAGTTATAAGAATACAACTTATTATCCAAATGATGTTGGACAAGTTTCTCAATAACTTTGTGCCTCTGTTTTCGAATTTGAGCATGAGAGTAAAGACTAGATGCTACCTCGGAATCGAATCCATGTAAAGAGCTTAGCAGATGGTCTGGCATGTTGCTAACACTCAGTAAGCATTGACTACTTCTACCAAAAATAATGATAATGGAAATAAACATTGTAATAAAAGAGTTGATTAGGAATGATACTTGACTACATGAGAGAATGTCTGAATTTTATTTTTGACTCTGTTAAAATTAGTTGATGAATTTGAAGCAAATGCTTTAACATTTCAAGGACCCAGTATAATCATGTGCAAGACAAGGATAATAAACAAAATGATCTCAAATATTTCTTCTTCCTTTGAAATTTAGAAAATATCCTATCATTATAGGGACTTAGTACATTAATATTAATTATATTTTAATAAATAAACACATTTTAGTCTTCTCTCAGCTTTCCATTATTGCCAAATTCATTTAATTGTGTATATAACTTTATAATATATAACTTATGTGTATAATTATATATATACAGACACATGCATACATACACACAGTATCATTCTCTATTTCAAAAAAGAGGGAAAAGATTAACCTAGGGAATTATACTTAAAACATTTCTTTGCTTGTGATTGATATCCTTTTCTGCTGCAAGTATCTTAGAAAAATAAATACATAACCTCATTATAATTATATAATATGCCATCTAGGCTTTCCAATAACATGAATAATTCAAATGGGAAAAAGTTCTCTAATAAAGCTTTTTATGTTAGCAAAACCCTCCTTCTCACAAATGAATAAATTTATATACAAAGGTTTTGTCACCATTACTAACTTTTTCCTCATTTTATAAGCTGAAAAATGTGTAATAAAAATCATCAATTACTTAGACTCCCTAGTCATTGACTGGGAAAGGCTGCAGAGGAGTCTCAGGTAACAATGGGATGTGTCCAGTGTGACAGACGCAATGAATCAAATAATTACAGTATCTCTGTGGGCGGAAGCAAACTACGCACACTGTCACGTGCAGACCTACAGTAAAAGTAAGGCTGGTAATATGTATTCTTTTATTTTGAAAATAGAGGCAAGTGCCATTGGAAGTTTGAAACAATATTCATGCCTGTGCAACTGCATTCTAATCACATTTAATGAATGACAGAAGCCGTCATTACCTGGAGGTTTTTGCTTGATGGCTTTGTACCTTCTGGGGACAGGAGATAAATGAAGGAAAGATGACACCTTCAGATGTTGTCTTGATTAGTGTTGACATTCTTCCTTGAGGTTTGACAGCTGTTAATGAATTTAATTTAAACATTGAAACAGGATAAAAAAAAAACACCTTTTAAACAACATTTCACTAAAAGGGATATTGAGACACATGGATCACAAACAGTAACAAAGTAAATCTAATCTGCAAGATTCCAAATCACCACTACCATGTAATTTAGTAATTTCATTAATTTTTAAGTATAACTGCTCAAAACTGGAGATTGTAGAAAGTACAGTAAGTTAAATTGAAGTGTTTCCTGCATTGATACATCATTCAGAGCAGCTTCCTAGTCAGCATTTTGAATGAAAATCTAAAGGTATTGAGTAAACCTGAAATAATGGTTATGCAAGTTGTATTTATTCCTAAATCATCTCTGAAGATGGTGCTTTAATATGATACATGTGTTTTTTAAGATAATATGGGCAGATTGCGTGTATTCATTTCCTCTTTCATCTCAATTATGTCATCTTCCAAAGAATGTGCAGTCACTTGTTTTCTGGCACAGAAATTCCAATTTTCCGTACAGAAAACTACAGTCCTATACCAGAGTGTAGTTTGAAAAGTGCATCTCACATCTAGAAAAGCCCTAAACGAACAAGCTGAACTGTTCTCAGGGAAGTACAAGACGGTCATCAGCGGAGGATGGGAGCGAGCTGAGGCAAGGAAGCTGGAGATTTAAGTAGGAAGCACTGAAGTGTGGGTGGAGGTGTGATTCAATGAAGGTTACAAGGAAACACTGACGACCAGAAGTGCTGCTCTACTTAGGTGAGCAAGTTCAACTTGCAGGGAGCCCACAATGGTGAGACGCCATGAAGGAGTTCCCGATGACCAATTAGAGGCAGTTAAGTCTTGCTCTCTTCAGAGCCCAGGAACCAGTGGATTTCAGTGGGAGGAACTGATGGAGGTAGAGAAATGCCCTATTTTTTTTTTCCACATGCTGATACTAATGTGAATCGCTGTAGCACTTTCTTGCTCAGAATGAATTTATGTGGTGATCCAGGAATGAAGCCTCAGAGAGAATTCTGCAGCCATTTCAGACTCTGCTACCACACCACAAGCCTCTCCTTGTGTTACCTTCTTTTCGGGAACATGCAGGCAACCTTTTCAGAATGAAAGAAAGCAAAACATTTGTAAGAAGGGCTAGTGGTGTCATTGTATTTAGCCCAGTTATTCATGAATGGGAAGGAACAGAGTGAAGGCCAACTATGACACCAAGGTGTCCCTCCCGCTCTCCCTCACTCCCTTGCTCTCCTGGGCCTCCTGCTGCAGCCGGTGTGCTTTCAGCTCCTGCAATGGCCCAAATGGCTCCAGGCCAGGCGGACCGACCACACACACAATAGACTGCTGAAGTGGAACGAGCCTGATGTTACACCGGACTCAGCTCTGGACTCCGACTGCTTCTAGCCCTGCTGAGTCCTCCCAGCCGCACCTTTCCCAGGACTGGCTTAAGGGAAATGGGACTCTGCAAACTGAGGGATGTAACTCCATGCAAAAAAAGCTTTTTAGAACATCTCATCCTCTCGCGGGGGCCTCCAGCAGCACCCCAAGAACCCTGCTCTCACTAGCAATGGAGAAAGGCCATCCGCACACTTCTCTGATAACACTGGGCTAGTTTGTGAAAGGCAAACTGTTAACCATTCAGCCCAAACGCCAGGAAAATTGAGATACTCTCTGGAAGACACGGCTGCTATAAGGAAACGAATAAAGGTCCAAATGGGTCAATTCAAGGGTGGTTTCTGAATTTTCAAGAAAGGATGGGGAACTTTACTCAGAAAGAGGAACGGGCTGTGGAAAAAAGCCATGCCATCCGGAAGCAAGCAGTGCTGTGTTCCTGTGGGTGGCTTTTCAATAGGGCCTCCACACTTCCCCTTGGCTGCTTTTTGTAGAATAAGGGCAATCAGTACTCCACAAGGTGAAACTGCAGATAAGTAAAGATATTAGGAAAGGCTAACCTTTCTCAGACTTTGACTATCCTTGTGGATCTTGTTGGTATCACCACGTTATAGCGCCAGGCACTGAGCTAAAAACTTTGTGTGGCTTAGTTCATTAAATCTTCACAGCCACCCAATGAGGTTGGTATGATTATAATCCTTAACCTGAGAAAAGTTAAGCAACTTTTCTTATATCATATAGCTAATAAATAATGGAACTTAAATTTGACCTTAGGGAGACTTACTCCAGAATAAATATTCTTAAGCATCACACTATAATCAGTACTTGAATATCATTGGCAATGCATTTAACACTAGTGTATTTTGCACTTTGTAAATGGAATTCACACGGAATCATCACAGATACTGCACATGCATTAGTCAATTATCATAATTTATTCACTTTGGAATTCAGAACCTTTCCTGCAACTGCCCAGGGACTACATAGTATCTGGATAACTGAATGCAACAATAGAAGAAGTTATTTCTTTTCCTGGGAGATTTCTCACTAAAAACAAAAGGATTAGATGGAAGTAACTAAAGCCACATCCTTTATGCATGTACATGTCTATGTATGTGTTTTTATTGTCAATCATTTACATACAGCCCTAAACACATGGCCTGTGCTATGAATCTAATAACTATACTCAACATGAAGGAATTGGTGGAAACAGTAGCAATGTAAAGCACAAAAATACCCCTGGCCCCATTCTTGTCCAGATCATCCTCATTTGTAGTCTGTTTGGGCAGTACCCATTCATCACATTGGTGAGCTATGTTGGTCCAGATGGTAGTTATTAATGCTACAAAGTAAATATTTCCATGTCTGCACCTTTCAGACATTCAGTAGAATCTCGCTACGCTGTGGTTGGGTAGGGATCTGTAACTGGTTCTCGCTGATGAAATATGATTAAAAATGATGTGTGTCACTTTCAAGTTAAGTTTTCAGTGCTTGCTTTGCTACAGACTCTGTCTGCCATTAGTCTAATAGGTGGCTTTTTGCTGGGAAGGACGATGACAATACAAAACTGAATATCCTGCCAGTCAAGGGGGAGAGAGGCATGGTGTGAGCCAGAAAATCAATGTGTGTGGTTTTGAGCCTTAAAAACTTAGGGGTTGTTTATTGTTGTAACATAACTTAATATATACTGACTGATATGATCAATATATAACATAGGTATATGCAGTCACACCAGACTTTTGAAGTACTAATTGCAGAGACTTCTCACTTTCTTTCTGCAGTGTTCAAAGTTTTCGTGTTTACGTGCTCCCAAAACTTCACTATGGACACCTTTCCTCCTATTCACAATCCCATGGGTTCTTATAGTGAAAGATTCTAAATGAAGACTCATGCTTGCATTTCAAACTGCCCTAAATTGATGACTAAATTATTTGGGAAGGCCTGTTCTATCTCTGCTCTAGTGGGAAGAAGGCTGTTGTAATAAATTTTAAAAGCTGCCCTTATTTAAAAAGATTTTCTTTATTTTTCTCTAAGGCAGCAAACTGATTAGTGTAGCCAAGGTGTCTTATCAGATAGTGATTTTGTGCTCAACAAAAGAAGAGTTTTATGGACATGTCATGTTGAGTAAACAAATGATCATAAATAACTGCAATGAAGACCAGGAAGAAAAATTTAGCCAATCTCTGCCAATATTTAAGGAATTATTGTTACTTTGAATATTACTATATTTCATCAAATCCAGAATTTACCTTTCTTGTTTTAATTTTTGCAAACTTTGGAATCAAGATGCAGTCTACATTTATTTTAGAACTTTCATCGTGATTTAATTGGCAACTTCTTATTTTTTCTTTTTAAAAAATATATTTTTATTGGTTTCAGAGAGAAAGGGAGAGGAAGAGAGAGATAGAAACATCAATGATGGAAGAGAATAATTGATTGTCTGCCTCTTACAGGTCCCCTACTGGGGATCAAGACTGCAACCCAAGCGTGTGTCTTTGATTGGAATCAAACCTAGGACCCTTCAGTCCACAGGCCTATCTCTGTCCACTGAGCCAAACCAACTAGGGCGTATTCTTTCTTTTCTAAAACATATGTGTGTTTTCTTTTTTATTGCTTTCAGAGAGAGGAAGGGAAAGGGAGAGAGAAAGAAACATCAATGATGAGAGAGAATCATTGCTTGGCTGCCTCCTGCATGCCCCACACTGAGGATTGAGCCTGCAACCGGGCATGTGCCCTGACCTGGAATCGAACCTTGACTTCCTGGTTCAGAGGTCAATACTCAACCACTGAGCACACTGGCCAGGCTCTTTCTTAACAGTGTATCAAATTATAATGTATTTTACAGTTGTTAATATTATCATTTTCAATAAAATATGTTAATATCTCAGCAACTTGCCAAGAAAAATGGCTTTTAAATATTAATGGCAAATATTTGATAAGTACCAAGGTGCTATTAAATCTGTCAATTTAGAAATATTCATTCCGCTAAGTGATAAAATATGGATTGTTGCCATATTTCCTATTATTTCTCAGAGAAACTGACCATTAATAATAAGTACTAAAAAACAGTAAGTTAATGCACTAAAGAGTTGAATTAGGAAAATAAAAGAATGCAATCATATATTTCCATAAAAGTGATACACTTTTTAAAGTATATTTGACTAATCTAAATTTATTTAAAAAAAAATTACCAACTAATAAAAATCAAATGTAATATAAATGAAAGGGGTGTAGTTAACTACAATACCATAAGTGGTCTTTTTATTAAGTGTACTATTACTGAGAAACTTAAACTCTAACCATATTAGTCACATAGTTTGGAAGATCCCGAAACAATGAGGACTCAAGGGCTCCATGTCTAAATAATAATGTCTTTAGCTCACTTTTGAATTATGGTTATTTGTGTTCACCATTACTTAATCATCTTAACTAATAAAAGTGAAATATTAAAATTAACCGTTTCTCTGGGACAGGGGTAAGCCATGCCCACCCGCCAATCAGAGCTGCTGTATGCAAATTAGCCCAGCCAAGATGGCAAAGGCCGCAGCCCTGGTGTGCGGCTTCTCCAGGGCTGCGGCCTCCGCCATCTTAGGAGCCTCCCGCCTGGGAAGGCATCCAGCGCCTTGGGCCTGCGGATGCCTTCCCAGGCAGGAGCCTGGGGCGGGGGAGGCAGGGACCAGATGGCAGGACCCCACGGCCCCCGCCCACGAGGCTGTGGGGTGGCCAGTGCCACCGCAGCCTCAGCTTCCCGGGCTGGAGCCTTCCCGGGCACAGGGACGAGGCGGCCGGACCACCGCAGGCCCAGCCCGGGAGGCCGTGGGGTGGCCAGCACCACCACAGCCTCGGCTTCCCAGGCGGGAGCCTTCCGGGGCGCGGGGACGAGGCGGCCGGACCTCCGCAGGCCCCTCCCGGGAGGCCGTGGGGTGGCCAGCGCCACCCAGCCTCGGCTTCCCAGGCGGGTGGCCCGTAGGGTCAGTGGGAGCTGTGGCCAGCCTGAAAACTGCCCTCAGCCCCTCACCCAGGCTTGCTACACCCCCTGGGGTGAGGGTCTCCACTGGGAAGCTTGGCCAGCTTGCAAACAGACATTGGCCCCTCACCCAGGCTGGCCAGGCACACCAGCAGGTGGACATCCCCAGAGGGGTCCCAGACTAGGAGAGGGCACAGGCTGGGCTGAGGGACCTCTCCCCCCAGTGCACAAATTTTTGTGCACCAGGCCCCTAGTTTAAAAGATAATTCTAAAAAATCTAAATGTGAGAATAGAATAAATGCATGTTGACAGCAAATATTCTTTACATTATGATGATGAGGAAAGGGACATGTTTAATGAAGTGAAGAGGGGATCTTCTAGCTCATTTCTTGAAAAACTTTGTTTTAACTTTGCCCTGGCTGGGGTGGCTCAGTTAGTTGGACTGTCATCCCCTCACTGAAAGGTTGAGGGTTAAATTCTGTTCAGGGCATATACCTTGATCAGGGCAGTCTTGGCCCCTGGTTGGGGTGCATACAAGAGGCAACTGATTGATGCTTCCCTCCTTCTCTCTATCTCACCTACTTCCTCTCTAACATCAATAAACATATCCTTGGGTGAGGATTAGGAAAGAAAGGAAAACTTTATTGTAACTTCAAACATCACAGACCGTATTTGATAAGGTAATAGTCCAAAGATTTCATTCATGAAAGAGTAATAAAAGAAAACATTGTTTTTTCTCTTTTTACTATTGCACTAGAGGCCTGGAGCACAAAATTTGTGCACTCCAGGGTTGGAGGGGGGTGTCCCTCAGCCCAGCCTGCACCCTCTCGCAGTCTGGGAGCTGTCAGTCAGACATCCTTAGTGCTGCTGTGGAGGCTGGAGAGGCTCCCACCACTGCCGCTGCTCTCGCCAGCTGTGAGCCTGGCTTCTGGCTAAGCGGCGCTCCCTCTGTGGGAGTGCACTGACCACCAGGGGGCATCTCCTGTGTTGAGCATCAGTCCCCTGGTGGTCAATGCACATCATAGTGACCAGTTGTTCTGACTTGTATATAGGCTTTTATGTCTGTGGGAACAGGCCAAAATTAGCTCTCCGACTTCCCGGATTACAAGAGAGCACAGGCCAAGCCAAGGGACCCGATTAGGGCATGATCAAAGCTGGGAAGGAATGCTGGAGTTTGGCCAGCCCCAGGACCACAGGAGGGTTCAAGGGCATTTCTGTCCAGCTCAGTCCAGATTGGCTGGACGTCAGCAGCAAGTTAATGTACCAGTCAGAGCATCTGCCCCCTAATGGTCAGTGCACGTTATAGCAAGCAGGTGAGTGGCCTTAGCATATCATTAGCATATTACTCTTTGATTGGTTGAACAGATGACAGATGACCAGACACTTAGGCTTTTATTATACAGGATAAAACTTTATTTTTCCACTAGAGGCCCCAGCACACGAATTCTTGCATGGGTGGGGTCCCTAAGCCTGGCCAGCGATGAGTACCAATGGAGGCTGGGCCAATTGGGGCCAGGCCGATGGGGGCCTGCTGGCCACAAGGAGGGACTCCAGGAGGAACGGACTGGAGGAGATTGGCCAGTCATAGGAGGTTGACTGTGGGAGTGCACTGATCACCAGGGGGAAGCTCCTGCATTGAGCATCTGTCCTCTAGTGGTCAGTAACCATTGCTTAGGCTTTTATATATAGACTAGAGGCCTGGTGCACAAAAATTTGTGCTCTGGGGAGGGGGGTAGGTCCCTTCAGCCTAGCATGTGCCCTTTCCCAGTCTGGGACCCCTCAGGGGATGTCCACCTGCTGGCATGCCTGACCAGCCTGGGTGAGGGGCTGATGGCTGTTTGCAGGCTTGCCAAGCCCCCCAGTGGGGACCCTCACCCAAGGGGGTGTCTGGCCAGCCTGGGTGAGGGGTTGAGGGTCGTTTTCAGGCTGGCCACAGCCCCTTCAGGGTTTGGGTCCCTACTAGGGTGCCTAGCCAGCCTGGGTGAGGGGCTGAGAGCTGTTTGCAGGCTGGCCACAGCTCCCATTGACCCAAGGTCCCAGCAAGACTGGCTGGAAGCAGGTTTCTGGGATTTATTTAACTTCTATAATTGAAACTTTGTTGCCTTGGTCCCCCGCTAGAAGCCTAGGTTGCCCCTGGCAACCCAAGGTTGCAGCCCAGCAGGTATCTGGGGTTGTTTATCTTCTATAATTGAGACTTTGTAGCCTTGAGTAGAGCTCAGAGCCCACAGGGCCCTGGCTTCCTCCATTGCCCGGGGCAACTCCAGCTCCAGGGCTGCCACCATCTTAGTTGAGTTAATTTGCATATTTGCTCCTGATTGGTTGGTGGGCGTGGCTTGTGGGCATGGCTTGTGGGTGTAACAGAGTGAGGGTTAATTTGCATATTACTATTTTATTAGATTAAATTGTTTTTAATCAAACACATTTTTTGGTTTTAATTTTATTTGAGGTAATCTATTCCATTTTATGCAGAAATTTTTAAAAGGACCCAAGCAATATCATTTATCTGTCATCTTTATATATTGAAGAGTGTAAATTTAGAAATCAATGAGTGTATAAAGTATTTACATTGGTTTCTGCTTTTTTTATACCTTAAAAACACCATTAAAATTTCTGGTTGAAATAACTATGACTGGTTAAAACTGTAAAAAAACAAAGTTTTCTATTTCTAGACTATCCCATCTTTAGTCATATATATATATATATATATGACTAAATATTATATATATATATATATATATATATATATTACTTTACTTTCAAAGCAACCTCTTTTGTGAGGGGTTATTGCAAAATGTATTCATCTTTAATGTATTTATCCACAAAAATATAGTCATAAAATGAGATATTTCAGTTTATAGTTTTTAAAAATTGTCACATTTATGTGAACAAAATTCAGATTTTTTTTCTGATATTATATTGATACTGGAAATGGATAACTGAAAATGTTAATTTACTTTCCTTCTCATTGATAGTTCATATTTCAGAGTCTACTGGATAAACCAGAAGCTGATTGCCCATCCTCTGAGCTCTAACCTAGAGTTAGCTACCTCTGTAAACCTCTAATGTAGCACTTTTTATTATTGTAATTCTCTATTTTGTTGTCAGTCTTCCTCACTAGACTCTAAGTTCAGCGAAAGTGTTTCTGATGCCTGACATAAAAGTCACTCAAATGTTTATTGAACTGAATGTAAGCTAAGTGAGTAGAATTGCAATTAGGCCGTTGAATGAGCTGTTTGGGGACACATCACATGCTTTTGTTTATGGATGACAACTTTTGTTTTAGAAACTGAGAAAAATCTGGTGTGGTAAGAATGCTGCACATGAACTGATTTTACTTAACATACAATTCATCTTACAGGAAACAGAAACGATCTTATCCTTTAAAATATCTCACACTTAACAAGTTCTGATCCTCGTAATTTGTATAGTACATTGGAGGACTCCAGGGCTCAGACCAGATATGAAAAATTCAAATTCCAGTATGAAAATATATTTTAAAAAATATTGAGCTTGTTCCTAATCATACCAAACAAAATCTCTGATTCAATTTTTGTACACAGTATGACATCATAAAAATAGCAAACATTCTTGCCATGATTCAAGTGGTTTTGACAAGCCACAAACTTTTACTTTCCTTTTTATCTTGAATATTAAATACAAGAAATATAAAATCTCTCTCTTTTTGTTATGAAAATGAAATGAGATAATAAATTTAAGACATTAATTGTAAAAACAGTTGAAAACTTTAGCTTGAATTTACCAGTTATGTTAGTAAAATCAATTCCTAAAAACAAACAGTTTCCAGTAAGTATATTCTATAACACAGAGCTTTCACATTTCTGAACTACTTACGGTAAATAGTTATTTGAGTAGTCAATAAATATTAAAAATTCTTCTGATAGCTATGTTTAAAGTATATTTTAGAGCTTTTAAGAGAACTTTAAGTCACTATGCTTCAGAATAACTGTATTCAAATGTGTCTTCTTTACATTTTCCACGGTCTTAAAAGAAGTTTCCATAAAACCTAACTTAATTCCACAATACAAATGTACATATGCTTTCTTGTGTTTCTAAACGATATCAACCAAGAGTAGAATTACTGTCTAATATAGTCCATAAGAAAGTAATCTCACTGGTACTCAGTTTGAGCAGTTTCCTCCAGAACAATACTGCTAATATTTTTGGACAACAATAAAATATGTGTCGTCAGATGTGTTAAATGGAAATGATCAGACAAAGGCAGAGATATTTTTAATAAAAAAGAATAACCCTCCATGACTTAAAAGTTATTAACAGGATGTAGAGAGCTGAAAGAACAAATATAATTCCATACATGAGATCAGCCCCCTTCAGCTACGCAGGTTGGATTCTCCAAGTGTGTTTTGGCACTGTGTGCCGGAAGACATGTCACAGATTTCAGTTCCAGTTCATCTCCACTTATTATCACTAGACTTGTCAACCTTTGAAACGACCTCCTCATGTGTACCATGTAACATAAGAGAGGAATGTATTGGACAGGCTCAAAAGCTACCATCTCAAAGAGCTGGTTTCAATTTCTACTCAACTCCTTTCCTGCCACACATCCTACACTAAACCTTCGCTGAGGCTTTCGCCTTAACACACTCAGTACATGGTCCATTTCTGTTTCTCACGGGTCATTTGCAGGGATGTGTTCGATTGTGAAACATGCCCTGTGTTCTTTTTTAGCTGTCAGCACTTCACTGCTTTTCTGCTGTCTTATGTGCAATAGGAAGCAAATGGAGCCTTAAACTTGGGTTAAATGCACAGAATAGTTAATGCAGAGTTTTTGTTCTGTTCTGTTTTGTTAATCTGCAACCAAGGTTATTTTTCCATTGATTTTTAGAGAGACTGGGAGGGGGGAGGGGGAGAGACAGAGAGAAATATTGATGTGAGAGAGACACATTGATCTGAGCAGGGCCTGGGATCCAGCCTGCAACTGAGTTACGTGGCCTTGACCAGAATTTAACTGGGGACCCTTCAGTCCTCAGGCCAAGCTCTATTCACTGAGCCAAACCAGCTAGGGTATCAATGCAGTGTTATAACACTTACGTTTCTATTATTTTGCTCACTATTTGCATTTTAATATTAGCTTTAAAATTATAGCTTCAATATAATATTACCTATGCCATCACTATTCTTTTTTTTTGTTTGTTTGTTTTCGTGTTTTTTTCCTTTTTCTTTTTTTTCTTTTTTCTGTTTCCTGTTAGGGAAAGTCTTCCCCTCTTAAAACCAAACACAGAATCCAAGATTTAAAAGAGACACAGGAGTCTCCAGGGTTGGTGAGATCACTGATCAGACCACTGAATACATTCAAAAAGCTTGAAATGTTGCTTCACCAAATCTGGAGGTTCCTTTCCCTCTCCTAAATATTGAGTGTTCTTAATTTTGTTTAATGAAAAATGACTTGTATTTAGTCATTAACAAATTCTACAGAGCACATCTTTAAAACATATTTACTAGATAAAACTACATGAAGTGCCTGGCACATAGTAGGTGGTCAATAAATAATTTGTAGACAGAAAAAATGACTTAATACACCCAATCAACAGTAGTCATCTCCCCCACCATTTCTTTTCATCAGATTAATGCATTGATCTCCTACCCTGCTTCCAGATACTAGTATTCCCTCTAAATTCTATTCTCAAAATGATAGCCATAGTGATCCTGTAAGGGCGGAAGGGCGGTGCGAGAGTGAAAATCTGCCAATAGGGATGCAGAGGAAATGCCTGGCTAAAGACCTTCCCTTGACCAATCAACAGGGGCCACACGCATTACCCCACCCACTACTTCCGGCCCTATAAATCCTTTGGTTTTGCCTGAAACCGGCACTCCCTCCCCCGTCGCGCCATTGTGCGGTGGGCAAGTGGGGAGTCCAAGTTAACTTGTATAATAAAGCTCTCATGTTCTTGCAGCGGTTTTGAGGCTCACTCGTAGTCTTTGGGGGCCACGACTTCTGGGTACAACAATCCTTTGAAAGTGTCGTTGGATCCTGTCATTCTTTTGTCTAGAAACTTCCAGTAACTTTTCATCTCAGAGTAAATGCCAAAATCCATTCAATCAACAAACTGTGTACACCGGCTAGTCTGCTGTTACCTACTTCACCTCTTTTATATGAATTTTGCTTTGCAATCTGTTTATTGTGTTCCAGCTTTTGGCTACTTTGATGCCATGCTGGAAACTGATTGTTTTGATGCTGGAAACTGATTGTTTTGATGCTGGAAACTGATAGTTTTGATGCTGGAAACTGGTTGTTTTCACCAACCTTGGTTGCTCTGAAAGGTCAGAGCTATGCACCCATTGTTTAAGTTGAAACATTGTTAATTACAGCAAATCCCCCACCTGTTAATTAGATGTAAAATTCTTCCTTGGAATTTCCTGCCTAAGGATATGGTTGTTTTCTCAGAGACTCAAAAAAAGGCTGGTGAGACCCAGGCATCAATGGGCAATCTACTCCGGTAGAGGAAAGATGCCACGCCTGGTCCCCCAGTTTCCAAATTGATTGTCTTCTAGTCTCTCTCTCTTCATTTTGTGTGCATCCTCCTTCAGAACTCGAACCCTGAACAGGAACCCTGAACCGCGCTGGACGTGTAAGGGGCTCCCACAATGCCATGCTTCCAATTCTTTTTGGTGTCTGCTCTCAGTATTAACCACTGTCAGAAAAAGTCGCTTGTTTCCATAGAAGCATAGCTTGCTCCCTGAACTTCATCAGGTCTTCATGTGCGATTTGACGGAGGCTTTTGACTTCGCCTTTGCCGTGTAGATTACTACTGGCATATTACACAGATCTTGCCTGCTTGAAAACCACTTGCAGTACTACACCTGCCCTTTTGCGCCTCTGCTATGCAGGTGAGAAGCAATAGGCAGGCTGGTGCGGAGGTCCTAGGAGGAGAATGAGAAACACAGGGAGCAGAGCCAAGCCCCGCCTAACCCCCCCTGGAGCACCACCCTGCAGCTGGTCCCTAGATTTGTGAGGTAAAAGTGTATATGTTTTATACATCTCTGAGGCTTTTGTGGCTGTTTTTACTGGCACCCATGTGCCCATAGCTAGGTGACACGCCATCTACGATAGCCCTGTTTAAAACCGAATGTGCACAAGATACAAAACCCAGAGTGAACAGATGTTTTTGCATCGTGTCATCTATAAAATTATCTTTAATTTATTTGCTGCTTAGAAATGTGGTGCATTCCTTTTTCTTGGCGAAAAAGCACCTTCCTTGCATGATGTTCCATTGGAACTGAGAGGCTTGCCTGACTCGCTCATGCCTTTGCGACCAGTGCGAGCGACGCTGGCACCAGATGCCTTGGATATAGTTTCTCACTCGTCTTCGTACGCTCTTCACAATGCTTGGTTCTCATAGTCGCCTGAACGGTTTCCAGAATGAGATTCCTTGTGTAAGCTTTGAGTCAGGAATTTTAGCATTTTAGAAGCATAAACAAATGCACACAGATTGCTCTTGCGGAACAGGCTTTCAGCCCAGAAATTAGAGTACTCTAACCATTCGCTTGCCATTTTTAGTTATTTCAGAGCTTAATAAAATAAGCTCTTGGCAGGCATTCCACGCATTTCTTTGTCCCTACTTCACCAGCCGTTGTCCACAATTCTCTCGGGTATTCTTTTTAGAACTTAATATTTAAACATGGATATAAAAAAGAATTTGCAACATGAGATTTAGCTGTATGTGCAGCATTTTATTTATTTATTTTTTACATATGGCTGAGAGAGTTCATAGCTTTTTATTGATAGCCTGTTATTGCCCTAAGTGAATCATTCAGGAAGTCCAGATCTTATATTTCACTCATGTGGTTCTCTAAATTTACTCCTTATATCCTGAATAATTTAAATTAAGAGGTTTTATGGCTGTTGCTCCAATGGCCTGCTATGATTCCACTGATTAAAAAAAAAGCCTTCATTGTTAGAAATGCTCCATTAATACATTCACATATTTCTTTGATTAAGAAGGAAATGCATTACACATATTTAAGCCTTTTTACATCATGTCTACCAGACCTAGCAAGGTTCTACTTTTTTATTCTCATTAGTTTTCCTATATAGAAGTTAAAATGAAATTGCTTTAATTTATATACATAAGTATATAGATAACTTATGTATAGATATATATTATATACAAAACTAAACAATCTATTATGCAGAATTTAGCTAATAGGTTAGTTAATATATGTTACTGAAAATACAAAGGCAGAAATTGTATGTGGTACAAATAAAAAAAATGCAACTTGTTTCAAATTTCTAGCAAAATCAAATTTGATATTAAAGCATGCGTTCTTATTTATTTGGACAACCTAAAATAAATTTTTGTTTTCTGTCTATAAAAACTCATCTTTAGTTTTTTCCTTGGGTTATTATTAAAGTTTATTGTGTGATTATTATTTATGGATGTACTAATACATTTACATATCATTCATGAAGAAAATAGTTAACATTTTGTTTTACTGGTTTTCTGCTAGTTCTTTGCAACTCTTGACAAGTTTATCTTCCCATTAAGAAGCACACCAGTAGAGAAATGTGCTTTGTGCTGCATATTAACTTGAAAATGAGTAATGGTCCTCACTCCCTTTGAATCTATAGCTATTGTCTTAAAGGCAGTCATTTTATCAGCAGCTTCACTGCCATGTACCACATTGGGGGACAGCTCAATAACTGATGTTTCTCTCCTACAAGCTCCTAAGCTAACTAACTAGGTTGTTGTGCTGCGCCAGCACAGCCAACGGTGAGCATGAGTGGGGGTGGTTAAGGATTTAGAAAAGACAGACAAGAGAATGAAAGCTGGGTCTCGGTGGGACGCTGCCCTCTCTGATGGAGAGACAGCGCCATGGACTATGAGCCATGTCTTTATTTTACAGCCAGATTCCATGAGGCAAAATAAGGGTATGGTCAAGATGTTTCCAACATTTTCCTGGGTTTTGATCCTATTCAATTACATGCACCTGAACTCTATCAAGCCCACATCACTCAGACATGTGGGGCCACGTGTTCAGACCGTTGGTTCAAGCTCACAGCTATAGCTGTTGACTATAATTGTGCTGGGAGGGCTCTGCCCTCCAAGCTGGGACTTGCACGTGCCCATGAGAGGACTGTGCCCTCTCAGTCCAAGGCTTGAACCTGTCCAAACACTGTAGCCCCTCTCCACAGGTTGTGCTGTCAACCTCAGTTTCAAGCTCTATTAAGCTACACATACAGAAGTAATAAGCCCTTTGATCTATCTCTCCTGTATTGTTTTATCCCTGTTGTGCATGTGTGTGTGTTTAAACATAATGTATTTATTTAACTATAATTAATCACATTTAAACATAAAAATTACAGATTTTATCATTTTCAGATGTGTGATATTTTAATTGCTGATTTATAAAATGTCATTTAGACTAAATCACATATTAAAATATAGAAGATAAGTGATCAGTTAATGATTATGATGAGATATCAATTAGAATAAGCTATTATTTTTGATAATACAGAATTGCTCAGAGGCACCTGCTCAATCATCGTTTATTTGTATACCCCAGGACACATTTTGAACTTTTGTACACCTAAATTTCTTCTCTGTACAACTGAATATTGATACTTTGCAGGGTTGTGATGATGATTAACTAGAATAATGCATAAAAGCATGAAGTGTAATGCAAAGGATATAAGTGTTGATGAATGTGAACTAAACTGCATAATTATCTTTACCCTTAGATGAACAAGAATTAGGGATAAGCCCAGGAATGTCTATTTGTTGAGTATCTACCTAAAAAGTAAGGTTTCATTTTTCTCTACATCAGAGGCAACACATCCCTCAAAATACTTAAATTTTAGGTATAGGAATATATATTTTCGTTACTTGATATTTTATAATATTAACATATATGTTCTTGGGTGTTCAGTGACACAAGTAGTACTTTATCATATCATCTATGGACTCCTAATACTTCAGAAGAATAATAGCAAAGAACCTAAGAATTGATATGGTGATAAATCATTTAATATTTCTAGAACAATATGATGTATTAACTTATAAAATGCCTTTCTCAAAAGTGTGCAGTTAATTGTCATATGATTTAGGATTGGCTGAGTTATGTTATAGAAACAAGTAACCTCAAATGTCAGTGGTTTAATTTAAATGGCTTGTGCATTTTATATAACCAACTAGGGGCCCGGTGCACAAAAATTTGTGCACTCGGGGTGGGGGGGGTCCCTCAGCCTGGCCTGTGTCCTCTCACAGTTTGGGACCCCCCAAGGATGTCCACCTGCTGGTGTGCCTGGCCAGCCTGAGTGAGGGGCTGAGGGCAGTTTTTAGGATGTCCACAGTCCCTTTGGGATTCGGGTCCCTACTGGGGTGTCTGGCCAGCCTGGGTGAGGGGCTGAGGACCGTTTTCAGGCTGCCCACAGCTACCATTGACCCAACGTGCCAGTGAGGCTGGCTGGAATCAGTTTTCTGGAGTTTATTTATCTTCTATAATTGAAACTTTGTTTCTCTGAGCAGAGGCCTAGGCAGGTAATGAAGCCTCCTGTTTGTTTTAGCTCCGTGACTTCTGTAATTGAAACTATGTTGCCTTGAACAGAGGCCCAGCGGGCAGAGGCAGGCAGTTTTCTCCAAACAGAAATCTCCTGTTTGCTCTAGCTCTGTGACTGCTGGCCACCATCTTGACTAGGTTAATTTACATACAGTCACTCTGATGGGCTGGTGGGCATGGCTTAGGTATCTCGGAGTGATGGTTAATTTGCATATTACTCTTTTATTAGATTAGATTATTAGATTAGATGAGTAATAACAGAAGGAAAGTCTAGAGACTCATCGTAATAATTCAAGAGCCCAGAGTGATGGTAGCTCCAAATCCTCAAAGCAGGTAAAGAAATGTAGCAATTTACACACATGTTCTTAAAGCTGCTGCCCAGAGGTAAAACATGTTGCTTTAAGTCACACTTTATTGGATAAAGTAAGTCACATTGTTCAGCTTGATGTTGTCAAAAACAGTGGAGAAGTGCCCTATTGGATGTTAAGAAGGAAGAGAAGCAAAACTATTTCTTACTAGCCCTAGCTATCACTCTTGTTACTTAGCACTCGCTTTGAATTCTTAATTACTTTTACCATTATTGTTTTTAAATCAATGGAAGCTGAAAATATGACTATATCACATGAGATTTGAAAAATGAAAGTTTTCAAAAGACTTTATTTTTTCCAAAAGACTAGGCATTAGCAAGAGAGTAATGTGTTTTATAAGCAAAAGCAATTGATGTTCTAATGTATCCAATAGAAAGACATTGCCTTGGCTGAAAATTTATGGTCCTAGTGTGGCACCCAGCTTTCCAGCTCCAGATTCTTGGGTTTTCAGTAATTCAGAAGGATCAGACTAAAGAAATCTGTCCTGTGTGTATAACCACATTTATAGCAGTTGATTCGTACATGAGGCTAGTTCAATAACTGATAACGACTATGGATCTGGGCAGATGAACTCTTACTGAAAAGCATATTCTCTCTTGTTAGGCAAAACACATAGAATACCAACTCATAATTATAAGATTATTTATTGAATATAGAATCAAAATATGTTTTTTAAAATTATGTCCATGGACAAAAAAGTTTATATACATATATATATATATATATATATATATATATATATATATATATATCTTCTATAATAAAAGAGAAACATGCAAATGTGACCATTACCACCAGCCAATCAGAGCAGCTGTATGCAAATTAACCCAGCCAAGATGGAGGCCAACAGCCAATCAGAGCGGCTGTATGCAAATTAAACCTGCCAAGATGGAGGCCAACAGCCACGGAACTAGAGCAAACCAAAGGGCTCTGTTGCAACTGCCTGCCTATGCTGGCAGTTGGAAGTGGCACCAGGGCACCAGGAAGTGGGAAAGCAAGGTGGCGGGCCAGGGAGCGGGTAAGAGGTGGCAGGGAGTCGGCGGCCTGCTTGGTGGCCTTCCCAGGCCCTTTGTGGGGCATCGGGGAGCAGGTAAGAGGTGGCAGGGGGTCGGCGGCCTGCTTGGCAGCTGTTCAGGCCCTTGGAGGGGCATCGGGGAGTGGGAAAGAGGCAGCAGGGGGTCAATGGCCTGCTTGGTGGGCTTCCCAGGCCCCTTGCAGGGCACCAGGAAGTGGGAAAGCAAGGTGGTGGGCCGGGGAGTGGGAAAGAGGCAGCGGGGGGGGGGG